>JAAXYX010000207.1:0-53508 GCA_036851915.1 Ptenothrix huangshanensis | reverse complement strand
ATATCAATTTATAATCCTTATAATCCATTATAAACACTATTATACCTAGTATACTGTGTCCATAAGGGCAAACACGGATTCGTGTCAGTGAATTTATTTTGAATAAATTTTGTTGTTGTTATTCAAGGTAAAGTTTAGTCAGTCTACCTAAAACAATTACTTTAATAAAACTTTAGAATTTACTTGTCCTGGAACTATATCATCATTTCTATCAAAAATAACTTTCATTAAAATACTACCAAACGGCATCATATCTTATGATACCATTTAACCAGGTTTTAACATGACTTCCACGATGTTCTTAGATATTTACCCGTCTACGATCACATACATGGAATATCTATGGTGTAAATAAAAACCAAACTACCTATAAACTCAAATCTATCGGTTCGGAGTGATCTGTTGAGGTCAAGGGGAATAACTTGGATAATAAGGCATTCATTTACTGCAAACCAAATGATTATAAAATAGTTCTAGGCAATAAATGAAATATTGGTAATTACAGGTGGAAGGTGGTGTAACCAGTTGTAGGCAACAATAAATAATCCAGTTCCAGTTACAACGGAAAGTTAAATAGTACTGGTTGTCAGTTTTTGATTGCCAGTTCCGCCAGTCATCTCTTGAAGATTGGAAAGTACATGCAGTAAATATGTCGAGAGTAGGAGCTCAAGATGCATTAAAATAGTAAAAATTACAATTATCTAAAAAGAAAACTTGAATTACTTCCGTGACTCAGTCCACAAGTCTACTCACTTCACTAACACTACTACCCACTACACTACTCATCGTTCTTGCCTTGATCTTGAGTGTATACATTGTGATTGTGAAACATGATTCATTGTGTGGTAGTACATCCATAATCGATGCTTTCTCCATGCTAGGATCTCTACTCTTCCTTTGCGCCCTCTTACAGGCATAATCTCGCATGATGGTTCTGCATCCACTCTCACGAAGAAAGTCCAGTATCCAGGAAGATGCGGATTCTGCTCTAGTACATACATAAACATCGCGGTAAAAGTAGCTTGTTTGTCACTAAGAGAAAATTTATTCGGCCTTCCGAATTAAATTAAATTTTCGTTTGTGGGGAAAACTTTGTAAACTATGAGACGTAAACATAACGTTTTATTTTTATGCTTGAACATATTCCCAGAAAGGATGAAAGTGATGAAACCTTTTAGTAACGATAAATTGCTCAAGCTCAAATTAGGTACTTTCACTTTTACGACCTTCACCTTTTCATCCGACATTAAGAATTCATGCCAGCTGGGAAAAAGTTGAAGAAATACTATAAACTTTGCTTCATATAGAATTCTTTGTCGAGAGTGCACACCAACTTCCAGCGAATTCAGCCTTCGCAACATAAATAAATAGAGTTCTTTAATTATGCATACATGAAAAGAAAGTTACCTCTTGTGACAACTCCATTCAAATAAGGGAAACTGTACCTTAAGGTAGCTTTAATAAGTAAGAAGGTTACGATACAAATTTAATTTTCAGTCGCAAAGAAACAACAGCTGAGATTAAGTGGGAAATGTAAGCATAAGGTACATAATGATTAATTGATTGAAGATAAATAAGGTCAACAGGGTGGTTCAATATGAGACAAGAAATAATTTCGAAATGCACATAGATCCAATTGTTTTACTGACTTGCCAACTGTTGCATTTTAATCAGGTTGTAAAGTAAAATTGTCTCCATTTATCGAGGTAAAAGTTGTAAGTCTATTCTAATCAGAGTCTAGAGAAATTTTAATGACAGAAGCATAAATTCAAGTACGTCATACTAGGTAGCATAGGTAGGTCTATTAACTCCAGAAGCGTAAAATAAAGTTACATAATACTTTCAAAGATTGATTGAAATACAATAAATATATGGAATAAGTAACTTCTAACATTTTCATGTTTTGTTGAAAGTGTATTCCTTAAGGACATAGTTAAAATTTTTAGAAGGAAGTAGTTTGTTCATAAATGAATGTATGAACTAGATAGAAAATGCAACAGATTAATAATAATTTATATTCTTTCTACTGATTACATATTGAATATGAATTATGTATAAATCACACTAGCAAATAATCAATTCATGTTAATATTCAAATATGTATGTAAACACAGATGCTGAGTCGATACTACCTTATACTGAAGGTTACGGTTAGCAGCACGGTTCACATCTCAATTAACAATGGCTAAAAACAAATTTGTCAAAACTGCAAATCACTTGTAGTTATGCATCACAATAATTATTATAGGGTAAGTATTACAAACTAATAAAAAATTACATAATTAATATCTTAAGATAAGATACGAACCCACAAAACGCGAAACACAACAATAAATAATTACTACACAACACTGCTCGATATAAGTAAAGATACAAATATAATCTATTTATACAAATTATTATTTTAATCAGAAAACATAAATGAATCAAGTCTTTGCAAATAAAATAAACTAAAAGTACAGCAGAAAGAGATAATTTTTTTAGGAGAACAAGACACAGTATTATAACTGCAGATTCTACGCCTATTATAAGAATAATGATTAGGTATTAAAACGACAGTGTGGCTACTCATATATGTATATGGCATGCGAACGTTTCTGCATATTGTAATATTATTTTATTTGCGTATCTTATATCGACCGAATCATGTAATCACAAAAAAATCGAAGCCGCTAATACATTTCGAATTAGTTTATTATAAGTATATAATGGATAGAACTTCCTACGTTAGTGGTACTGACGTAATCATAATGAATGATTAATAACTATAAATGTGTCAACGACGGAGATTGGGGGCGAAATTGGAGGGCGTGTGGTGATTAGATTTTGAAGGTGTAGAACTTTCATTGCAAGGTTCATCTTTCGGCGAGTCCTTCTCTTCGGCAATGCGAGGGAGAACCATAGCAACGGATGAAAGACCAGTTGATGATGGCGGGTGAGATGTTTCTGGAGCTGACACACAGACCGAAACACCCGATTGTACTAAACGATTATTCTCTACGACAACAGACGGTGTCTCGAAAGTTTTGTCCCGTCGACTACGTCGTAAGACGACGTCAGTTGGGGTAGATACACTACCACAACCCGTTTTTGTAGTAGTCGTAGAGGATGAAGTTGTAACCTTCACAAATGAGCTGGATGAAGGGTTAGTTTGCGATGTAATAGTCACTTTGGGGGGTGAAGAAATGGTAACTTTAGGCGCCGGATTACACAATGGAGATATTGCTTTAACCTCTGTGTTGCGGGGATGGTGACGATCAGGTGAGAGAGCCCGTCTCAAAAGGGGTGAACCTGGCTCAGAATTTTTGGTTCTATTAAAGGGTTTCTTTGTGGTCACAGATCCTGGTGATAAGGTTGATGAAGAGTTAAAAGTAATTCCCGCAGGTGAGGACTGAGCGCCTGAAGTTAGAACCGCCAACGGGCTAGGGGATCGAGTTGGCGACGACGAGATCGGTGAAGGTGATGGAGTCCGCGCCAGCGGACTGAGTGGAATGTGCCCAACAGATTTACGGCGGTTAGGAGAGTGAATACTTTTGTTCGTTGCGTGATGATGATGGAGCTTATGTTTGAGCCCATGTAAGCTGGACGGACGTTGAAAATGAGGACCGAGTAGACCTGAGGGGCCCAGTGTGGCAGGGCTTTCTGGTAGCGATGATGCTGGAGAACTTGACAGACTGGAGTTTGCGGTTGAATGTGAAGAGTCGGAAAGAGAAAATATCCGTGGAAGTGGCGGTGATTGTGAAGCACGACTTTTGGTCGGAGAACCTGGCAGACTGGGCTGCTGCTGATGAACATTTTCCACCGAGCGTGCTAAGGACTGAAAACTTCGACTAGAAGTTATAGACGAGCTACCCAATGATAATCGTAACTGCTGTAGTTCAGCAGAGGCTCGTTTCCCACTTAGTGTTTTTAGAAATAAAGATTTCCTTCTTTTCTCTACACTATCTCGTTTAGTTTTCCTTGTTTTTAGCAATGGAGACCTGGCCATTTTTGACTGGCCAGGCTCCCGTCGTCTGCCCCCGGATCTAATAGATGTATTTTCTAAAGGTGTGGCTCTCAAAGTTAACTGTTCTCCTCCTCCCATCAGTAGGTGCAATACTTGAGTGTGAAGTAAACCTTGGGTTGGTTCACCATTAACCTAGGTATTGGAAAGACAACATGTTGAAATTACATACAAAAATGAATGTTCTACATTTTAAAATGCACAATAAGAAAAATGATTGAAATAAATGTTAACCTGTGTTATGAGATCACCAGCTCGCAACCCAGCTTCAAACGCAGGACTTCCTTCCGAAACCTCTTTAACGAGATGCTGAACTGTATAAATATTTGAATCCCCGAAATAAACTCGAATCGCTCGTATCGTGAATCCTAAGCCTCTCGGACCTTTCCTGATAATAATCGGAGGTTTCAAACTATTTACTAATGGAGAAAATTCACGGCAAGGTGAAGTATCCCTAGAGCTGGCAGTGCTAGAGCCTCCGGGGGATTGAACAGCTTGTGGAGTTGCAGTGGTAAATGATGAAGCCTCTTCTCCAGGTATCTGAAGTGACAGACCATAAGCAGAAGCGCTTTTGACGACATTTCTGGAATGTCCAGAAATTGCTGCATCTTTGTCTGCTGCATTCGGTGTGGAACAGTGCGTTGGCGGGCACAGAATTAGTGAGGAGGAATCTCGGGTTTGAGTTTCATCAAATGAGCCCGTTCCTTTTGGAGATTGAACAATGTCAAACGTCCCAGATATAGAAAATCGTGGTAAAGATTCTCTATGAGTCCGTCGTCTTCGGTGTAACTGAGGAGATACTTCTTCACTTTCCGTCTGTGATGACTCTGGAGTGCTTAACTGTGTAATAAGTTTTCCTCCGCTATGCTTTTCTTTCTCTGACGACTGAGTTGCAGGTACTACAGACGATGAAGCTTTAGTTTTAATCTTTTCGTAGGACCTATCGGAGCTGGAGTTAGCAACATTATTAGATGATGACGGAGTTCCACTATCGGACTTTGAGTACGTGACAGATCCATCGCTTCCAGTTCCACTCGAATCAAGCCGATCTGACGAGGCAGCATTTCCATTCTCAGCCAACCGTGTCCGACTTTGTGTTTTACGGTATCGCTGAGAACAAGACGAGAAACCGAAGAGCGGGGAATCATCAGTATCATCTGTGTCAACCTCGAGGTCATGCTGATATCGATCAAGTCGAGCTGAAAGTACAATAAAATACTTACTAACGATAATCCTTTAAGCCCAAGATAGACATCAATTTCAAATCAAATGATTGAACGCGCAAAAAAACAAAAACCTGTCCTTACTGTCAAAATAAGAAGTATCTTCTTCACTTTCTAAAGCAGGAACAAACTCAACTTTTTGTCTCAAAAGAGAGTTCCAATCAACTCCTGCAAAGTAGGAATGATCTTTCACTTCCTGCGCACCAGCTGTTCCCAATCGATCCCGTGGATTTTGCTGTAACAAAGCTGTTATCACATCTTTTGTATCAGCAGCTATTGGATATTCCTCATCAGCAGGCCATTCAATGTCATCTGATTGAAAAAATACACAAACTTTCCAAACACGATTTTCTTATTACTAAGATAATGAAATTAATATCGAAACATAGAAACAAAGCCTTTACCATTCACAGTATGAGCAAATAATTCTTCTGGAGTTTCTCCGAAAAACGGAACGCATCCAACAATAAATTCGTACAGAATAATACCCATAGCCCACCAGTCGACTGGTTTTCCATATCCTTGGCGAAGAATTACTTCCGGTGCTATATACTCTGGGGTCCCAAATACTTGCTTGTCGGAGAACTGCCGAGTTTCACGATCAATGAACCCTTCATATAAGTTTGTAGCAACTGCAAACCGATCATAATGAAATCAGGAAACAATTAATTACTTCCACTAGTAATATTTTTAAATAAACTAACAATAAAAGGTTGATATTACATCCCATTAGAAGTTAAGACTCAAAAATTATGTTAATCCTTACGTGACATTAATCCCACTTTGCTAAGTCCAAAATCTGTCAGCTTAATGTGTCCAAGTGCAGTTATTAAAAGACTGAAAGCAACAGAGTTATATTTACAGTAAATTTCTGCTCAATTATTATCTGAGAGATTATCGTGCATTATTACGTATTATATAAGCATGGGTCGACATAGGTATAAACTTACTTGTCTGGTTTGAGATCTCTGTGAACAATACCATAACTATGCAAGTACTCTACAGCCAAAACTGTCTCCGCGAAATAGAATCTTGCCATATCTGATGGCAACGGACCCATATTTTTTAACAACGTGGAGCAATCGCCCCCTTCCACGAATTCCATCATAAGACAAAGGTGTTTCTAAAAAGGGACAAACACAAAATGCTTGATAATTTCACAGCACTTAAAAAATGATGACAGCTATTGTTCGTGGTTTTGAAGTATCGTAAAAAAAAGTGAAACAGAAACTTACCCTGGTTTCAAAACTACATATCATGCTGACGACGAAGGGATTGTCCGTGAAGCTCATAATATCTCGTTCCGCAAAAACTTGCTCTACCTGATTCCGTAGCATGAGGTTATGCTTATTAATTTTTTTCATTGCGTATCGCTGTCTCGTTTCTCGGTGGCGTACTAAATACACAGCTCCATATGCTCCGTTTGAAATCAATTTTACTATTTCAAAATCCTGCTCCGAGGGTAATTTACTCTTTTTGTCACTTGACTCCAAGAATTCTTCAGATTTATGTTCACCAGCAACTGCACAACCATTCAAATCCCCACTTGCACCAATATGCTGAACACTTAGCTCCTTCTGCAACTCTATATAAAATGCGAGGAAGAAATAATAGTCAGCTGAAAACCCGTACCCGTACAAAAAAGCAAGAAAACGTTGACTGACGTCAATAGAAGAGCATACGACGATTTATATAAGTGTAACTCAAAGGATAAAATTACCTGCTATTGGATCTCTATTGAGACCTAGTTTGCTGATGATATACTGTGGAATGTCTGTTTTCACTCCCTGTGTAACTTTAGCCTGCCCTTCAGCTTGTTCTAAGAGATGGTAGAATTCTTCCGGATCAAATTCCAAACATTCCAGTAGGCGTGCTGGTCGAGACACCATTAAGAGAAGTTTTTTTATAAGACCAGTAAGGTAGTTGGCTGCTTCCGGCGACTTTTCCTTCGTCTCGCTCAACAAACGTTCCAGATTTTCAGACATTTCATAGAAGTACCTACTCGAGATCAACTTTTCCTGAGCCTTGAGCAGACAATCACGACCCATTTCAATCACTTGGTGATGGACAAAGCGAGCGATGGCCACAGCATCTGGACTTAATTTCTCAAACCCACCCATACTTTCCAGGGCTTCGTTTTCATCAATGAAATTCCTCAACTTTTCTTCCATTTGTTGTGTGGCCTGAACCAGCACAAATATTAATTATCACATATCAAAATAACTTCGCATACCACATGAAGTAATAATAAACTACATAATGTAAACGAAACTGTCTGGTAAACCCAAACATCAATAATAAAAAAAGTATTAAAGTCTCAGTGAGCTATAAAATATTTCTATTCAGTTAAATAACATGTAAATATTCCTGTCTGATAAAATAATAAAGAAAACTTATGTCACCTACCTTAGGAAATCGTTCTTTGTACATGGTGTTCATAAGAACTATTTCATTCTCTATGACGGGGGATCGTATTGGACTGCTGTAATAAAATATTGATCAAGTACGTTAATTTTTGTCATCTTCATCACATACATACAGAATGAAATGCAGTCATAGTTAACCTTTGTTCCATAGCGAATAAAATGTATATACAAAACATAATTGAATTCCGAGCTTACTCTAATGTAGCAATGCATAGCCATGCCAAACTGTGAGCAGCGTGAATGAATAAATAAATTCAAAGAAATAAGTGATTCGTCCCGTAATCACGACTCAAATGCTTTCAATATGTAAAATAACTAATCCAATTTAACACTTGTGAAGTTTTCACTTCCTTCATAATCAGTTTATGTCTACTTTAAATTACTTCTGATGTGCAACACTATGGAAGCGAAACCAAGTACACGCAAATAAACATCACCTACAACCATAACCATAAATTCATTCACGGGTCATGAAAGCGTCATTCAATAAATATATATACATGAACTAGACTGAGATATGCCCCAAACACCCCACGATATTCACATTCCTACTCGTTTCGCTCAACACCTATCATCAAAGTATTAGTTCTAGTACACTCAGTATGATGACCACACACTATATTCAGTCTGAACTTCCGAAGTAAGAAAGTTCTGTCTTGACAGGATCAATACGATTCTTGCGTGCATTAGTTATACGTAGAAAAACAAATGTGGTATTTCTAGTTCAAGCGGGTACTAGCAGCAAAATATGTTCTGCAACAAAAAATGACAGGATCCTCGCATTTCCTCAGCAGAAAATCTACAGTTGCATAGAACTGTGCTAAGCCAGAGCTAGGATACCAAAAAACAACTTAGGCACATACTGTAAAGACCAACAAAAAATATAAGAGTCAATCAGTGCGCGGGATTTCAGCTTAGCAAATACAGAATTGTCTCAGAAGTAGCTCCCACTTTTGCGCTGCAGCATTAAGAAATTGGTAACTCCCATGGTAATTGAACTCTTATGTTTTTCGCTTTTGATGGCAGTATGTACTTATCTAGGTACATTTAAACGAAAGCATTTTTTGGTATCTGGTAGAATAAACCTAACCAACTCTCCAAAATAAAGCAAAATCAAATTTTTTCACTAAAAGCTGAACACAGGTTTCGGAACGTAATCGTAACCATCAGTTGACTGGCGAATAATTAAAAAAAACTATCTGCTAATATAAAATCAAATTCATAAACCTATACCTTCGCCCTATACTTCCCACACCGAATTTTGTCTAGATAAAAGCTGATGTTTCGCCTTGGGCAACTGCATTATTACGTACTACGATTAAGGGATCAATAAATAATTAAGATACAGCAAAGTAAGTAAACAGCGTTTACGGAGGGAAAGCTTCCAGCAACTAATTTTGCCGATATTGCAAGTTTCAAATTTCGGTTCAGCATTTGATGCTGAAAACCTTCGGTACTCTGCAGTGCGTGCCAATCCTTTTTCCCTATGCTGCAGACGGTTCCATTCTTTTGACTACTAAAAACTTACGTTATTACATATATGGTATGTTATAATGTAAACCGTCTGTTGAGGCAATGCAAATTAAATTACCGCCTACCTATGTCTGAAATCGAATGACTTTCCAGTGTTATTGCCGAAAATGATATTGCTAAATTTATTACTTGGATGACACTCGTATGTATGCATATAACACATACAGATGAAAAAATACCTAATTACGTCGCATGCAGTTGACGTTACTTAATGCGTCCATAACAAAGATATAAAAATTCCCGACCATGAAAACACATACCCAATTATATCTGAAATGTAATTTTGTACGTAAAGTGTGTTTACATGCTTCTATTGCCGTCCCAGGGGGAATCAAGAACATTATTGACTGCCATAAAAAAGTACGTGACACTAACAAAAAACTGCATCCCAAATAAGCTGCATGGAAATTATTAGGTACGGAACGTATGAAGGAAATTTTAGAGAACAAAAACGAGACTAAGGAAAGTATCTGTAGATTCACGCCCGATAGCGTTAAATGAGTGTGTAATAGGGCCATGAAGGTAAAGAATTCATGAGACAGCGTGCTTATAACGTACTTAATGGAGGTCAGTGTTGGTAGTATCAGCCAAGCTAGCTTAAATATTTATGACTTGGAAGTGGTAAAAGCAGATAATTATATATACATCTGGGTATTCTAGATCTGAAAATCTTTGTGCTTCGCTCATAGTGTTGCATCAACAGAAAAGTTAATTACAATATCAATACTTTTTAGGTTACTTTTAGAACATAAAATGCAAACCCAACGAAAAATTAAAAAATGGGCTTATGTATCAATTATACATGAGTTATGAAAAAATAACATAAAATTAATAAAACTACGGTATATTTGGCCCTTCAAAAAAGTGTTTCATCATAAAGTTACAATTAAAAAAATCATCACACTCGTCAAATAGATCATTTTCCTGCAATTGAAACAGAAAGGGAATGGAAAACACAATCGACTTTATTTCTTGAGATGTATACAGTGGAATCTTCCTATAGTGACACCACTATAGTGACATTCTTGTTATAGTGGCATGTTAATGGGTTCCCGGCAAAAACGCCTATGTAATATCAATATGTCAATGCATAGGAACTCATTGGCTATAGTGATGTTTTTATAAAGACAATCTTGTTATAATAACATGATTTTCAATCCCCTTTAAACGAAATCCCGGCATATTGACCTTTTATGTAGTAACATTCAAAATTTCAATGATGTTTAAACTCCACGTTGACGACAAAAAGATTAACTTTTGCAATAATTTGCAACAAAGTCGATATTATTTGTTCGTCGTAATGTAAAGGCTTTTGTTAACAAATGTAACTTTCAGCTTAATTTTCAAAAAAACAGTTATTGGCGGCAGTAAATAAGGCGGCGTATGAATATTCTCGATGTCATTGTGGTACCCTTGTTATAGTGACCTTATGTCATTATAGACCTATAGTGACAATCTTTACTGTAGTGACATCCAATGCTCGGTCCCTTGAGATGTCACTATAACGAGATTCCACTGTATACATGAATTTCCAAAGAATTGAAATTGATCAGAGTAGTCTGTGTTGGTACATACAAATTGAAGTTGATATAACGAATCGCACATGTTACAGCATTCAATTTGATCTCTTTAGTCAGTTTCTTACAAGGTAGCGTGTCTAATCCAAACACTTCTCACTTGAGTAAGAAGTATTGGTCGCAAACTAATTGGTTTGGTACGTCTTGTCAACAAACTATTTCCATGCACTTAATTAAATTAATGAGTATTAAGCTGTAATAACATATTCTAAGGTCAACCATGCTCGGGAATGAACGGCTCTGTAAAATACCGTTTCATTTCCTTCACAATATAATTACTAGACCCTCATAACTTAGCTGTAAAGGTTAACGGATGAAGACTTTCACAAAGAGAATTCGATAACTATCAATTCTGCCTGGAAAATTACGAAATCAGTACAAAGGAAATCTACCATAATACAAATCTACATTATATTATTAATATGTATCTAGGTATTATACTTATTTCACAATAAGTTGCGAAACTCGGATTAGACCTAAGCATTCATTTCTCAATGTTACTCCCATATGTACGTTAAGTCAACTCAACAGCTCTCAGGACTGGTTTACACAGTACCTACCATAACGCAAAAACATTTAATTTAATTAATTGCATGCAAACAGTTTCTGGACAAGACTTACTATTACAGTGAAAAGTTTGTGAAAAAGACCTGGTACTACTAATATAAGACTAAAGAACATGTGATCCAGGGCGTACAATTTTATTTCCCCACCACCGAGTATTTTCCCCGTACTTTAAAAACAGAGGGCAGCAATACAAAGAAAAGTGAATGATAATATGGTGAACTAACCTCAAACTCCTTGAGCGTGGTCGAAGTAGCGGTGAGCGATGACCTTCCTCTTCCAGACTAGGATTACTTTCGTTGGATGAAAAATGACGCGGGAGAGGTGCAGCACGATCATCCGCTAAAGTAGAAGGTACGCATCCTCCAGCTAATTGATGAAGTCGCTCCTGACTTGAGCATTGAGACTACAAAGGAAACATCAAAATTGTAAAACTAGATTACAACCAAAGTGCTTCGAAATATGGGACAATTCCCATGATGTTTCTGGATGAATTTTTTTATACGTTCACGGAAAAATAATCTGGCTACACACATTTACATCTACCTACGTAAGTAAGTACATGTACTTTCGTTAAAAATTCAAAAGTTAGCAACTTTTTTATAACGTTGTGCTTTCACGAAGTTTTTAAGTTCCGTACCTTCAACGACGCTATAACAAATCACATTACCCCTCAGACAAGACAAAACCGGCATATAAAATTTAGTTAAGTGTAATTACCGAAACCGTGGAGCTTCCAGGTGTTGTGCCATAGCCAGATGATGGTAAAGATGCCACAGACCAGCGCCGCCCATCCCCAGCACGCTTCACGGATGCAAATGCGAAATGAGATGCACTCGGAGACATTCTTGGGCTGTCTAGAGGACTGCCACCTAAAAAATAAAAACGTTTAAAAATTAATTGTTTGGCAAGAATCGATAAAATAAATATACCTACGAAAACTGCCCGGAGACGTACCTATGTCACTTATTTTCCAGCAAGGTGAAACATCAAATCCATTACTCTATATCCATCCTAACAGTATTTAAGTTTCTTCCACTATTGCTTGTCACGAGTAACTCGCGAGTAACGAGTATTAAATCACGAATACTCGTCCCTCGAAAAAGACAGGAATAGTGCACTCGTCCCAGCCCTACCTTTCACCTTGACAGTACTTATGTCTACCTATTCCTATATTTTCTAGGCAAAAATAACCATATTTAAAGCGTTTACCGGAGTAAACTTTTTATCTAACGGTTTATGTAAATGTACCACTCTATCTAAAGCAAATTAGTAAAAATGACGTGAAATTGTGCCGTATCAACAAGATTGAGTCACTAGCCCAGCGATTATATGTACTACATGTTTTAAGCCAGTAAAGTGAACTTTGAAATGAAGTGTAAAAATGGTTATCAGAACAGGTTCCATGTATGCGGATTAGAAAACCTGGACTCAAACGCACGCGTAAGTATAATTTTGTACTTATTGGGAAGTTCCCTTATCCTCTGTACAAGTCAAACCACCTCTAGATTGATTAACTTAAGATTAAATGAAAACACCCACATATCCTGAGCCGTAAGTTGACAACAATATTCATTTTATACCAAACCGTACCTATACGGACACACACATGTGCACTCACATTTCTGTCATGGGACTGCATAACTTTTAAAGACACTAACTGACTTGGACTTATAAAACGATAATGAAATGTCCTGATTTATTACACAAGCGATTTAATTAAATTTTATGTTTCCAACGCATCTGCATATCTGAAAGGACTGTAAGCGCACATGTAACTCCTAAAGGGTAGAAAAACCACTAAAACCAGTTTTGACTTTCGACTGCCATCCAAACTACTTTAAGGTACAACTTCAAAGACCCCGTTGATTGCAGGCATGCTTTTTTATGCCTACGGCCAATAATAAATGTTAGCTAGGTAATGGTCGAAAATTACGAGTTTGCATGTCTATCGATTCACCCCGCGGTATACACCTCGGTTTAATAACACCAAGTCTACATTTTCTGCACTTAGTATCGAAATTTCGTCTTCGTGGTAAAACTCGAAGTGTTTGACGCTAATGATCTCTATTCCTCTCCTGTTACTACAAAATATAGGGCACACATGTTTGCGCCTAAACTGATGCTATACTTTACATTTGTACTTATTTATTTTTTTTACTCACAAATGCAAAGGCTTGACAACGACTTTCGATAGTCAATGATATACTGTTGAAAGGCTTCACGAATATTCTACGACATTTCTTTATAGTCTATACGAATCTTTCCAGCAGTACAGTAGAATACCACTGCAGTAGCAGTAGAAGTTAACGTTCGGCCATTAATGCTCACGTCATGCCATGACAGTAGATAGTCGCATACATGTTGTATCAACTAATAAATAATTGGTAAGCCATAGTGAACAGGCCTTAATGTTCAACGAATATGAATTCGTAAAGTGCTTACTGCATTAATAATAGCAAAAAACGCAATGTATCTAGCACTACATGAAACCATCAATACAAAGCCGTGACATTATCTTAACTTGTTGAATCGTATATGTACTGCACGAAAGTTCAAGAACGCTTTTCAATTCCTACTTTTAAAACTCCACACACTAAGTTTCGATTCCGATAAAATTGCGATCATGCTCATGCACGCGACGAAGTTTCACTAGTAATTGATAGCATCAATTGAAACGGAAATTCAAGCAAATATGTCGTGTAAACAAGTTGTAAGTACTAAACATTTATTCAGATTAGATTAACTTCCGTGAGTTGACAAAACACCAGCTCTGCGCGATTCATAATTCATCAATTTTTACGTACAGTCACAAATATATCTAAATTTTACTAGTAAAACGCTAAACTGAGTTTCAGGATTGCTAAAAATATAACCCACGAGGAAACCAAGAAAAATTGAGTGCCGATGAATTTACATAGAAAATATTTCATAGCATTACGTTTAACGTTTACGACCTTGTAGTTCTTATTCCACTGTCACTGCAGTATACTATTCACAAGAAAACTAGATATTCCTTAATATGAAGTGATGACAGCGTGTTCACTCTCGTCATATACAAAACCAATGACCTCCGTAGTTTTCCAAATAGGTACCTAGGTAATTATTTTTGTACGCAGAAACCGAACTTCAAACAGACTAAGCAGAGTCGAAAGATATAAATATTCACAATTAACATGAATAATTCACAACTAATAATTATATCGTCATTGAAGAGGCAAAACTGCAGAACTACAGTTTTCTTTAAAAGAAAAATTGCTGGACTACAGATTTTTAAACAAACGAAATCGTGTGCCTACAGTATATACTGCGCTTGGTTCCGTAATTTTGATTTTTCGTAAAATAGATCCGCAATTTTGCTTCTAACAAAATCTGTAGTTCCCCAATTTTGCCTCTTCAACGATGATATACCCGCGAAAGATGCAACGTCAACGTCTACCAAATTTCCACCTCTGCCTCCTAGTGCTTCTAACGCCGTCATAAACAATAATGTAAGAGTAAACAATCGGCTATCAATCAATAAACAAGTACACACTTAAGTATATTGACACTGTGCAGTAGCCACCAACGGAAACACAAACGTAATTAATAATTAGTACCCTCTCTTCTGAATTTTTTATAGCTACCTAGGTATGTTTTTCGATTGACTCATTACATCAGAAAACAATCAATTTCGATGTGTAGGTCATATCCGTGGTTCAAAGAAAAAGACGAAACAATAAGAATTTCTCTTTCTAATAGCGGCCTTTATGTTCTCCTAGCGCGCAAACGTACAGTTACAACGATACATCTAAGGTATTTAATTGAAAAGCAAATGTTAACAATAAAAAACGGGAGTTGACGACACCGTCACGATCAGTGCTAAACAGAATTTCGTACAGTCAGATTAAAAACATGAGCAGCATAGCGTATAATATAGATGTCAAAGGCATAAAGTAGCTGTATTTATTGCTACTACCTACTCTCCAGTTGCTATAATTAATTTATTATCTGTAGTAGTTGCCTGACATTACAACCAAATGTAATGTCACAAATTGTGACGAATTGGCATTTTAAGGTAAAATTAGTAGTCATAACTCAATAAGTATTCCAACCTTAACATGAGCACGGAAACGGAAACATGTATTCGCCTTAACTTGATTCGACAATAAAATATTCGTGTACATATAAAACCTTATTAAATATAATTAATGCAATTATACGTTAACAAGAAGCTAATTAAGGATAATTAATTTGTCATTCATAGCAAAATACACTCGGTTCACCCAACGCATTTGTACTACCAATAAAACAAATTAACCTAGAATAAAACCCATTTGGTAAATGAAATTTATCACTATAGCCTTACTACCTTTACCTTTTACAGCACTGAGCCTATTTGGCTTTAATAACTAGCAACAAACTGTAATGAACATGTTTGCTTCACTGGTATAGACATTACCGTCTGACGCTGAACAACCACAAGGAGGCAAAAGATGAAATTGGACAGGAAGGTAAGTACAACATGTAATTAAATGATTTTTGGCCCGAGCTCTTCCTCAAATACAGAATTATACACAAAGAAGATAAATGTTGTAAGTTGCAAGGTTGTGAATCTGTCCTAGATGGCTCATCATAATATTATTACAGTATAACTACCTTCATAAACTATACCAATGGTAAATACCTACTGCAGACGTCAATACAAACGAAAATGTAATAACGCTTGAGGGTTCGAAACTTTACAAGTTTACCTAATCATTTATTAACATGTACGAAGATATCTATTTACTATAATAGGATTTGACTGACCAAATACCTATAAGAGTTTTGTTCTTGTTCCCTTTGGTTAACCGTTACACTACCACTACGAAAGAAGGAACTTACCAGACATTGGTGAATGACATCGGGTAGGAAGCGTAGGAGAAATGTTTGAAACCAAACTTTTTCGATGTTCTTGGACTCTGTTCTTTCTGGAAAGGCATAGTTCTTTCTGTAAAACAAATAGACCCAAAACTGTAACATTTCTAATTATGTCTCTGAAGTTGAATCAGAATTGTTTTTACTTGCGGACAACGACTATAATATAATCCACAAAAGCATAAATTGAAGCTCACACTGAAAACTATAATACAAGATAGAAGTAACCAAATATGTCAAAAATTTAATATATTTAAAAGGCTGAGTGATATTGTGAAGCCTTTTCTATACGTTAGGTTCATATAAGTAGGTAGATAATTCCCATAGCGATGCAGTTCTTTTACATTAGTTCAGGAAAAATAACTGCACCACCATCACCATGCACCAATTATGTGATGCGCAAAAGAGAAACTTTAAATTAGCCCAGAAAACGGCAGCAATAGTTGAATCAGGGAACTGCAACATCTACTTTTGACGTTGTAAGCCGTCGTTATAAGGTTATAAAAACTCGTGCGTTAAAGAGTTCTATTTTTTGAAATTAGCAAGCAACTATACAGCGTCATAAACTTTCTTAAAGTCGTTAAATGTTTTTTGGCAATTAATCACACAAAACGTCATCACAACATAGCACGCATTATAAAATAAAACGGTCCTTAATTGTTTCAGTCTCAGGAGTAACTAAATGGGCACTGTGTTTTTCTGCTTTATAATATAGGTCTATTCGTTAGTACCCAGCACATGAAAGCAGGAAATGGGCAGCACGCACATAGAAAGGCTTTATAAAATTAAATTTAGCAATGAAGACAGCAAGATTGTTTTATGCTCGAATTTCTTCCGCGATTAGCCACCTCGGTCAGATTTTTCTATACAAAATAAGTACCTAAGTATCTGTGGCTTTTGGAAAAACAAAATTTCCAAAGATAAAGTAAAACACTATCGATATGTTCTAGGTGCCTACACTACGTAAGCATTTTCAAGAAGCTATATACCTATACACTCCTGTTTTAAAAACGACGTGTTACGAAACCTACTCAATACTATGCTCCATTCAACACATTCAAGGGTTTTACGCCAGATCTATAATTATAAAATTTCTTTTGAATTTGAACTAAAATGAAATGTATGAAATTCGAATCCTCTACTTATAGCGACGACAACAACTACACTATTACTACATTCTTTATAAAAAGTTTTCAGCAAAGTGCAACAAAATGCATTCTACAATTGTAGACAATTAACCTCGTATGCATTCTTACACATTCCACAAATACAAATATCAGCAATACACTAAGCTCTAGGATCTGCGACATGATTATAAATACCCACTTGCAGATCATTTTTACATATATATTTAGAATGATAGAACATGCGCTTTTTAGTTTTTAATCCAGAAACTAAACGTCATACTCGAATCTGATTTAAAACATAATAAAGCATTAGTCTATCCATAAATTAAGTTCGGCTAATTGAATCTGTTATTGCATGCCACATTTATTGCTAAACATTAAGTATCTACAACATTTATGATTGGCGTGGCAATCTCCAATAATCTTCCTATGAATTCAACAAGAATATATGTATGACTTGGTGACATCAATGAATACCTTATACTAAACGTATTTCATACAGGATGATTTTATAAATGTGTGTACACATGTTTATACCTGCAACTGAATGTTTCATTCCACCAGTATCACCTACATATATAACTTGTGCATTGCACGTGAATCCGTTTTAAGTAGGTACAAGTACAACACACATAAATAATATGTACTATACCTATATATCATCTTTCGATTTCGTAGTACTTATCTGCCTATAAGTAATAATTACATAGGTACTGCACTTCAGTTGTTCACTACAGTAAAAATCGAGAGCACACGAGTTAAACCGTAACAATGTCTATTATATGAATTCATTACTGTGTTAGCACTGTCGTTTCTACTTTCTTACTCCACATTTTTACCCGCCAAAGCATAACGATAATGTCTGCATTATCGATAATCTCACACTAATGGAGGCACATGTATTGAGAAAATTCTAAAAGTGTCACGATGTTTCGCATACTCAACTTAAGTGCACGACTAGTCCTTGCATAAATTTTTCATTGAATAAATCTGCTGATAATAATAATTAGCATAGATGTACAAACTGTGAATTCGTTGTGTATAAATGTGTCTCTTTGGGAAAGAGATAAGATCTAAGGCAGAAAAGAATCTTGTGCTCATTTTTCCAGTGGAAGTATAAACAAATCTGGCTATTTATATTTCACTCAATGTCAACTAGCTCGACCCGTCAAACTGTATTTAGATTTTCATTTTTGCCTAGTTGGAGCAAAATATTTAATTCCCAACTTCTATTCATTCATTCATTTTTAACGTATGACAACGGACTTGTATAATACTTGAAAAAAGAACAGAATCTGCATCAAAGCATGTTTCAGCAAACTTCAACTGAAAGGAAGTTCTTTGTATATCAAACCACACAAAACAAATTTACGTAGTTGCATGATGTAGGTATATCTTAGGAAAAATGATCCAAGTTGTGAATCATAACTCAGTGCAGGTACTGAAAGCATCAAACTTGGCAGTTCCCTTGTGTCTACATTTCACTAAAACCATCCTGTACACGAAAATTGACAGTTACGCTTGTAACACAACCTCGCCTTGTATTTTGTACAGCAAATATATACAAAGTTTGGTATGCGTAACGTTAACATTGATACCCAGACAGACAATTGAACAAACTATATACATACACAGATATGTAACGAATACCTTAAAATGCATAAGAGAAGTGACAGAAGGAAGAGGTAGCGTCAGATTTGGCCTGCTCTGACGTAGTTTTGTATCAGATATGCTACGCGGTAACCCAGAGCTTGAAGAAATCTCACATGAAGTGACTGAGCTTCGTGGCAGCTCATCTTTAGAATCACCCGCATTGGAACGATTGGTTTGATTAGATAACTGCATGGAGCTGTAAAAGTACGTCGTCCACAGTGATTAGTCCTTACAGAAACTTCATAATCTTAACTGGTCAAAGATTGTATACAATATTGTCGATTTAGTCACTATATTTATCACTCGTGTGTTGGTAAAAAAAGAAACGAGGTAAAGAGCATCATGTCATAAGCACAAATTTATCTATTTATAATTTTATCGCTTCTCAAAACTTTCTTGAAATTATTATATCAGAACAGCTTTTCCACTTTAGGTATCATCCAACCTTATAAATGTAGTCCACCCTTATCACTGCAATTCCTTCATTTTCCGTCCCAGCAAGTTTCACTGTATCCGTATCCACTATTAATCTTCTCTCAAATTGCTTACAATGCACGCTACTTTATTATGCATTATATGCTTATGCACGTACATGAATAGCAGTACACACTACAGAATCTGTACCAATTTCCCCAGCAACTCAACCGAGGTATGAAAACCTGGTTGCACAAGCCACAAATGTGATGTATAATTATGTAGCCTCCAAAACAGGTACAATAATAAGCACAGGGATTTCCCAACAACGTCTATAAAATTAACTCATCGGTTACCTACAGAGGAAAGGATTTATGAATGTAACAACCACCCGCTTTAACATTTTTATCAACAGTAATGCTTACAACTGTTTACTGAGAAACAGAAATTATGTGGGATATCAGTCATTAACGATCCGCTCTAATGAGTAGTAGCACTATAACTTCCACTTCAACCAACTTTCGGTGATAAAATCAATTTCATTACTGTTTTATTCCCTTTTTATTAATTAATTTTGGAATCTTTTCAGATTCCGTACACCATAAAAGAACATACAAAGAAACACAGATGAGTTATAGGGAGCCAAATCTAGCAACATCTACACGTTACTTTTGACTGACCAGAGTTAGTTCTCTTGCTCTTTGAACAGATAAATTCGATAGTTGTACACTTCGTACACCAAAATCACTGAATTCAAGATGAAATTTACTTTGGACACGAATAAAGGTTTTCTAGACCAGATGCTACTTATCGCGTTGTCTCAGTCCACGAATGAAATGACATAATCTCCAGCGACACTAATCACTTGATATCCAGTACTATCTATCATACGAACGATATGGAGGCTACAGAACCGAGCGAGTCAGAATTAACTATTCAAACCACTTGCGTACACAGCTTATGCACACATGCACATCACAATGTTTCTGCTTTGCCACAGTGTGTCACTATCCGTACTCTTTCCTTTTCCTTTGTGCATAAATAATTATTATTACAATCGAAATCTGTACAACCAAGTTTTCTACACAGCACTATTGATATCTAATATAATTTAGCGTCGCCAGTGTGGCTCACAATAATTATTGCTGATACGACCTGTAAAATTTGTTGAGTTGACACCATAGAATTTTATATTTCGCTAGCAAAGTTCTAAGTCAATTCGTGCGCCTGAACTACGGTGAGTTGTAATTAAGAATGCAAAAGTAAAGTCATAACTCGTGATACTCGCGTCTTAACTGCTCGATGAAGTTGGACTGAACGAAAGTGATATTCCTTGAGTCCAACTAAAGACTAATAACGTCGCTCTTACATATGTTGGCAGCCAAGTGGCAAAATAACAAATCCTAATACGAACTGTGAAGTGCAAATTTACGTGTTCATTTCTTTCGATGGATAACCTGTGAATGCTTATCTTTATTCAGAACAATCTGAACAATGTATGCAAGACAGCTGATTAAGCGTTATACGTCTCACAGTGATCTAGACACCAAAGTTCCATGTACTTGTGTATGCCTTTCATATATTTTATATGTGCTCCCACAATTTATGAACCTATCCCCACCCACACCAAACATAATCACAGGAACTACCTAAAAATCTGCAAACTCATTTATCTGCATCCAGATGTAGATGGGAAGGTACTTCGTCGTCACCCCAATGTAATTACTATTGTCTATTTTACGGGTTTGTCCTAACTGATGCTTCCTAATATGCAATTCATGAAAGTGTCCAGCGGTGCAGGTGTAAACAATTGTAAACTAAACACATGAACACAAATTGTTCTGTGTGCTGCACAAATATATCTATAACCTCATCTTGCACTCACTTCCCTTGTACTCGTACTTGCACTGATTTACTCTTCCCCATTCACCCAGTTGGTCATCATGTGTTACTCATTAAAAAAATTACAGACCCATAAAATGATTACAGCAAGGATGGATGATTACCTGTATATGGTCACGGTCTACACTGAATTAAAATATTGTGAACGTGAATCCAAAGGTTGTTCTAGCGATAAAACTTTCATTTACGAACTACACAATACAACCGAAGGAACACTGCCTATTCGAAACCACAAGCTGTATAACTATCTCAAGTTACATCTTCGTAATTACACTCCTCAATCAATTTACAACTTAGCTAATTACTATTCTAATCTAGACGAAATTATATGAAAGTACTCTTACCTGGAAGCAATTTAAATCACGTGTAACGCTATACTACGTAGTAGTTGTTATTTTGGTATCTGAGAATAATGACAAACAGTAGAAAATACCCAAAAATCGACAACAACTAATTATTACAGGAACTGATAGAAACTAATAAATAGGCCTGAAAGAATTTCCGAGACTGACAGCTAATATCAGTTATTTTTGTGTAATTAACATCTTGCTCATGACTACGGAATCTGAAGAGCGACAAAGCTCAAATGTGTATCATCACAGAAAACGAACTGAAGAAAGTTGAAGTAAAATACCCATGAAGTGAAGAAGCACTTACTACTGTTCATTGTCAAACAGGACAATAAAGCTCTTAAGTCTATCTATTATTTGCAAACGTTTGTTTATGTATCGGCGGCGCAGACTTTTCTCGTATACAATAAAACGCAGCGCAATGTATTAGCAGTCCTGACGGAATAAGGAGGGAAAAATTTCCCGTCGTAAAATCTTGTTATTTAAAATAGCTACATCCTGAAAGCACCAGGGAAATATTAATACTTTAGCACCAACGATGTTTGTGGAAAAATTACAAAATAATAACACTTTTGATAAAGATGAGACAGAACGTCTTCGTGTCAGTCCTACACTTTACACAGACGGACAGTGAATGGGTCTACCTACCGCCTACCACAAGCTGACCAACATAATAGCCAATATCCTTTCATAGTGCAGTTCCTCTCTCGTTATACGTGCACATGGAGTTTCCACTACCCAACCTTTGGTCTGAAGCCTGCGCTACATGTACAGCCTACCCTGAATTTCTCTTTCTGATTCGGATTAAAAGCATTACCCGCATTTTAAACGGAGTAGTTCTTTCGCAAAGAATTTGCTTCCCTCTCGTTCCTTCGTTGCTTTCATCGATCTTGCGTCTCGCGCAGGTCTTCGTCAAACTCACTATATATGCTGGTCTACAATGTACACGTCCTTTACATATACTAAATACAAGTTTCTTCCAAGAGCTGCCACACGAAAGATTTGTTACCCATGCAAATATTATGTGAACAGACTAGACATATCAGGCTCCACTGGAGAAACTATTAATTGCTCATTTCAAATCTAGTCTTTGAACGCAAGGTTTTTCAGAACCTCTCCCCTCTAATCTGCCGAAAGCTGTTCTCCTATTACTAACGAAATTACAATCGCTGCTCAAGAGCATAAAGCACACATAACTATCACTCTGTATTGCGATAGTCCGAAATTTCATAGAATACATATGATGTTGAACGTATAACACATACAAAGAAGATATCAAGTATGTCTCAAGCGATTACGATGATACATATATAATACGTCTAGTCTTCCACTACGACTACGGTATTTTCCTGTTCAAGACTGCCAGTATGGAAATATTAAAAGAGGGGTTAGAATCCTTAGAAACGTAGTAAGTCGTATGCGACATTTAACATATTTCACTAAGTAGGTATTTAGTTGGATTTTATTGATATCATAAACCAACATTACAATTAAGGACTACGGTGATATTGACTTGTGAGTTATGTTCGGAATGTAATTTTTAAGTCAATGAGGCATGGATGATTACTAGCACGTTTTCCTATCGCCAGTAAGAAATTTATTATAGTACACGAAAACAATGTTGTATAATGTGTAGGGTGGTCATCTATGTAGGTATTTCCTTATTGTCATAACCGGAGACCGAAAATCTCTTCCAACCAAAGTGAATGTATGGTCACTTCCGCTGAAATACCACCAGCCGAGCGATACAAATATGTCTTTCATATCTCTCTCAAGTCAATCAATAAACCTACATATAGTCACTTACATATACGCTTAGATATGTGTAGGAGTCGACAACTAGAATCTATTTCTACGTTTCATCACACCCACCAAATGCAAAATGACAGCGTCAATGTATGCTATTATATTATGAAGCAATAAATACTTTTGTTTCAGGTGACCTCATACATTCCTTTAATTATTTAAAACAAACCTCAAACTCAAACAAAGTAAAATCTCAAATTTAACGGATAAATTATCAATAAAAGGAAGGAAATACTTACGGTATATCTAATATCTGTTAGGGAATCGTGTATATAGCCGACTATGCTGGTAATTCATGGTCTTAAGACGTGATTAAATGCTATATAGTAGTGGGTGTAAACCAGGAATGCTGCAATTTTCCACAGATGTAACATTGAACATGTGAAAGGTTCCTCACAACCAAATCTAGACCAAGTAACTTAAGACCCTAATAGTTGCGTAGCATTGTCTTAAAGACAAATTACACAAGTCCAGTTTAGCCCATATGAAAAATTGCAGTAGTCATCGTTTGTAACTTCGACGACCATATGCTACTCACAAAGCGCAAACCCCAAATCTAGTCTGCACATTTATATTTGAAAGTTCCTATTATAGTAAATGCGGCAAGTAAATAAAAAACTTTTTCATACTGAATATACAAAAGGATATATTATATATCCACCTTCGCCTTCATTTTGTGCGAATTCGCAAGAAGTTAACAAGTGGATCAGTCAATTGAAGCTGAAAACTTTTGTATGAATGGAATGAATGAACGTTCAGTTTTCTTAAGAACATTGAAACCTTAAACAAAGAAAACTCCCAGTTAATTCATTCTGCTAATATCATATTCCCAGGGCCTTTAACACCATCGGAATAAACTGGCACTGAATCGTAGCATATTGCTCTTGGTGCTCAACGGGAGTCAACTTTTTTATTCAATTTCAATGTCTGAACACTTCTAAGGCTAACACACAAAAATAATTACTTAATGTAAATAGGTAGTCCATTTTGCCACTACTCAAGTGTATTATTTGTACGCCCATATCGTTTTTAGCAACTAGTTGTAAAATCCAAAACCGAACAAAACCGGAAACATTGCATGATGGTTTACACAATCAAAATATCTGGTAAATAGTGAGGTTCAACCTCCTTAGAATACGTAATAATAATCCTCAAATACGCCATATCTGGCAAAATTAAATGCACGTTTATATACATTTCTGCAACTGCGAACTGCGCTGACATTTTATAAGCTAATCTTTGTTTGGGCTTGGTTGACCCAGACCCTCAGATCTTTAGCATATTGAGTCAAAGCTTTTTTGTTGGAAGTAAGCTGAACTAAATTGATGTAATCGGCATTTTTAGTAGGTCTACAAAGTAATTTTTTAGACAATAGTAAACGAACAATGTACTTTGCTCACGTTATATTATATTAAACCAATAGCTGTTCAACTACTACAAATGAAATAATGTTGATTTTATTTTAAAACATCTACGTTTACATTTTCAATGAGGAAGTAGGATTCATAGGTTGCGATTTAAAGTAGGTACATAGGTTAGTGTACAAAGCAGCAGTGTGAATAGGTAAACCGTGAACCACGAATAACGAAAGTAAATAAGTTTTCAAAACTTACAGATAATGTCGACAACGACGGCGCAGACTGACCAAGGGTTTTCCTCAATCTCGCAAGATTTGCCCCACTTCCACTTGCTCCGAAATCCGCATCTGTAATCAAATAAAAATCCTTTCAACGAATGACATACTCTTTGGGCTAAACTAGTAATTACTATCCTACTGCACTATTTTTAAATAATTAATACACACAGGGGACCCAGATAACTTGCCTAGGAACCAAATCTATAAACAAGGCGGACTACATGTTTAGGTAGCAAATTTAGCAAATGCCCCAGACGTAAATTTTATGGATAAAGCTGGAAACAATGAATAAATAACTATTTTATATACATGTTAGTACTACATTTTTATGTTTACTTACTCAAAAAACTGGGAGAATCCTTCCGCCGTCTACGATGAGGATCGTCAGAAGTTTGACGGCTGATCGATCTTAAAACCCAAAGATTAGGAGAGCACATTCCTACTGAACTCGAACAGACTTTGTTAGTATGTCCAAACTGGATCAAATGTCTTGTTCTGCTGGCATGGCTGGAAATGATACCATCATATTCAGTAGGAAACAGGTTCTGTCAATAAAAAAATAAATCGAAGTGAAACTAATTAATCATTCCTACACTTCCAAGAATAGACCGACTCATGAGCTGGTTAAAAATTTATGTCACTCCCCCACAAACTCTATTTAAATTCATTTAATATCCAAGAATGCTGAATTTAAGTAGAAGTACAAAGTAGCTAGAGATGGATTAACTTAAAAATAAATAACTATGACATGATCACTGATACAAAACTAAAACTCGAATCAAATCAAATCAACATTAATTTAATTATGACTTGGCAGCTTTACTAAACCAACCTAAATTACCTGCACCCTGGAACGAAAGATACACCTGCACACTAGATATTACCACAGTATCAGTGTACACCCTACATACATATTATCCTTGAATAAGATGATCAAAACACAACATTTTGACATCGTTCCAATCCAAATAAATCGTGAACGGTTCGGCAACTCTAGTATTTGCTGTTTACGCTGATGATGTACTCACTTATTTACAAACAACAATTTGACAACAATCACACCGATATTAATTCAACCCGCTGGTAGCTGTCAATAATCGATTAGAAATTACCTTCACTGAAAGAGCTTCACTCCGTCCTTCGTCAGATGTTCGACTTGTTCATACTTGTGCGAGTTATTATTGCACATATTTATAGAGAAATGTAAACATTTCGTCACGAACTGCAACTGAATAAACTTTTAGAATAATACCGGATTGATCCTTGCTCCAAGTCTATGATGAGGAAGACTAGCAGAAGTAGACATTAGAGTTGAAATAGCTCTAATATTATTTGGCTGATCAAAGAATTTGGAAAGTTAGTTTTTACATGAACAGTTTCATCTAGACCAAGTCTCACTTTACGCTTTACTCTTTACCGTAGTTTGTCCCAATATCATCTAATTCTTGGTCTACCGTACGTTGGCGCTGCAATCCACCCAACACCAACACCAAGTATAGTCATGCATTTCAGTGCATTTCGCAGATGAGTTCTTCTTTTCTCAACTCCTCCACTTCTCTCAACTCAACTCTCCTCTCCCTCTCGCCAGCTCTTACTTGTCGAGGGCTGCTCTGTTATTATTTCCACGTCAACTACGTACTTGGGCGACTTGGGCACTTCCATTCACTCACTCCTATATTCCCATTAGTTAAAGTAGTCCCAGTCACAGTCCACAGTCACATCCCCACAGTACAACAACACCAACACAAAAACACAAAACTTTCAAAAATCATCCATACGCCAACACCAGAATTTACTAAAGTTTGTCAACTACTCAAAGGTACTTCCTTCGTCGTCGTCTTCCACTTGGGCCATTTGGACCATTTACCTTGCACATGTAAAGGAGAATAAGTGCAAGTACTACCACAATAATACTGCCACTGCCTGCACGAGACGATCAATTCAGACTCACAGTACAGTCACGGATTTTTTCTTTCTCCACTAGTTCCAACAATACGATGACATAATGAACACAAAGGCAACAGCGATATTATGACATGCATGTATGCCATGAATTTGGATCGCCAATATTGGCGTTCCCTATTAACCTATCAATTATTAGCATGCAAATATTGTAAATATGCTAATTTCCGATAATTACGGGTTGTCTAATTTATGACATTAGTCTAGTGTAAAACGCAAAGAAAAACTGAATGCACAACTGAATTCGGCTGTCAGAGACTGAATGCATTCCGTCTCCTCAACTCATTTCGTTCATTTAGATTCAGACAAACTCACAACTGGCAAACTCCTTTGACACAGACATACAGTTGTGATGATTTGTGTCTTGTGTTTTCCTCTGATCAAACAGTTCAGAGTTTGAAATACATAATGTTCGTAAATGTAAGTAGGTTCATCACTTATCTGGGAGGTGATATGCATGCATGCAGCCTAATTTGAAATTGCTTCCGTATCGAAACGATACTTAAAGATATCTACGGAATTACTTGGTGGTAGGATTTAATGCAAATATCAAAGATGAAGTCATATGGCTGCTCAGATATGAGAAATAAGATTCTCTCTGTGGGGTAAGCTGAGTATGTACCTACCTATGCATATATACCTAATGCATTTTACATCTCATATGGTCACCAAGACCGAACCAAACCAAACCTAAACCAAAACCAAAACCAAAACCAAACAAAACTAAACCAAACCATCATGTTGGAAATCGAGTATCAAATGTGCACAATGTAAATACAAGCTATTCATTCAAAGGTTACTTAACTTTACTCTAACTCTACCTAAATAGAGTTTGACTGTTACATGCATCACAAATATTTTATTTTGCGTGCAGGAAAATGTCGTCTCCGTCATCACCAGTCGGGTGAATGCATGCAAGCGTCCAGCTTCAGCGTTGTGACTTTGTGTATGGAAACACGCTTGATTTTGTTTATTAGATTACAAGTTTCGAATTCCCAATGCGGCTTTTGAGGAACCGCTAGGGAAGGAATACTTTTGCGTCAAACTCCAAGTTGATTGCGTTGAAATGACGAACATCATGCAATATATATAGGTACTCAATGAAAAGCTCTAATCGCCTAAACTAAAATGCTGACTAGCGCAGAATACACTTATCCTTAGGTTATAATATGCATCACCTTAAGCACAAACGAAATGACCAATATGATTCCATAATTCAATACAATGAAATAAGGTGAAGTTAGAATACAAGCGTTTTCTACTAAGATTTTATTCCAGTCTAGGGTCAAGGCTTCTAATAGTAAGTATAGTGATTCGTATCAAGTAGGAAACCATGACTTTAAGCCGAATGTCCTGTTATTTGCCTAAATGTAGTTAATTTGATTCCAAACATCGAGAGTATCCTTGGTAGTTGGATTGTTGAATGGACTTAAATAAGGGTAACTATGATCTTTTGCGTGACATGATAAGTCGAGGTCTGAACCAGAACCAACACGGAAATTCATATATGGAAGGAAAGTCTTTCCCTCATCAAAATATACATGCTAACTACCTACTTATTAATACACATGCATGCAGATTCTAAATAGAACAGCCTGTATTGTGGTTGCGGTTTTTTTTACTTTTTCCAGCCTTCCTTTGTCTCACCATGCCCCAGCTGATGCTTGATATATAATTACCTATACCGATACCTAATAAATGTCATATCTAGAAAGTATGTGTAGTCGCCTTGTCGCCTACCTAACTGGATTCTATTAGCTTCCTACCTCACTAGTATAGTAAGTCCACGTCATCATCATTACTTTAATTTTAAGAAGCGAAATAAATATTTTATTCCTCTTCGATTTAAGATTAGATAATTCTGTATCAGTGTTTAAGAGTACGCATTTTAATTTTAAAGGAGTTTAGTGTCACCAGTTTAATGCTTGGCAAGTTCATTATTGCTATCATTTCGAACGACAACTGAAATAGAAATTAATGGAAATTCGAGGTCGAGGCGAATGACGTTGACGATGAGAGAGTGACAGAGATGATTCAGAATGTTAATGTGTTAGTCAGAGCCCAGAGGAAAGGCGGATTACGATACGATGAGGATAAGGATAATAAGGAAGATAGGACTCATAGGACATGCTACCATCACCATCGAACATAGAGTTAGTTGAAATTAGAATTCTCCTGGGTGTCATTAAGCTGAGGCCATTAAATAACAAAACGAGTTACTCAATGATTTTAAATGTAAACCCGCGAGTCTGATTCTCAAAAGACTGAAGGTATACACAAACATCACAAATATGTAATTACACAAAAATATAAACTATTAAATCTTAAATCTAAACCAACACCCACAACCACAACACAATCCACTCCACATTCAACATTATACTGCATTACAATTTTAATTGGAGTTTAACCAGGACTGAAAACAACAAGTTGGAGCTAACTATGCGAGTGAACGCCTGAATAATCGTTATATTGTGTAGCTAGGGAAGTTGTTGTGTTGTAATTATTGTGTGCCATTATTATTAGTCTATAATTGTGGGTCAGTGTGACAGCCCTTATTCCTGCCTGCGGTGTCAGACAATTTATACGTAATCCCTTATTTCTGTGATACTGAACTATTTGAATTCAGAATTTCGAACCTCAGATGCCAATGTCTGAAGACTTTCGCACTATTTTTGCTTCTGTTTGGATTATTTTGAAAAGGATAAATTGTTACTGGTTGTGTACTAATCCACTTACAACCAACAACTAACAACTAATCCCTAAAGTTCCACATTCTTCCTCTCAGCTCCTCCATTTTACTGTAATGTGCCAAGGTATGTTTTCAGTCCTGACGTACAAGTCAGTAATAAATTCAGCTCCCACTAACATACTCAAAATTCAGACTTTGTTAGCGTGGTGTTACGCCACGTTGCCTTTAACATCATTCCGTACTACTTTTAACAGCTAATTTTATGTGTAATTTGCTTTGCTTCTGACCTGCACAAGTAGGTAGACGGAAACTTGTAGGATGTATTTACTTTGGTGTGATTAATTAATCCTTTATCTTCGAATGAGTAATTCGTTAAAGTGTAACGTTTTAGTAGAGTAGGCGTATTTTTTCGATCGACGTTGTACACACATTAATGCTATCAAAAAGTTTCTAAATATAACTTTTTATTTCACCTAATCAGCATTCCTACAAAGCTTTCTTAACTTCGGTTTTGAGTTTGTATACAAAGTCATGTTTTCTTTACTTTACCAATTTCTGCAATCAGGGGTTCGATTGACTATGTACCTATACATAAATTAGTGAAGTGGGGCAGGAACCAAATATTTTTCAGGGGAGGACGAAGCATAAGTCTGCCAATAATTACTCCTGTATACACATACACTGTACTGTAGCATTAAACCCCAAAATTGTTGATGGATACATGCACCACCTGTCGCCCCGGTTCCAGAAATAAACTGCCTCCCGAATTTTATTAACTGTAATTACGCTCTTTCTTCTTTTATCTAGCTATCTTTCTTGTAACCAATCCATATCATCTTAGTTTATCCGTGGCCTTATTGTTGCTGATATTTGTGTTGTTATTTAAGGGTGGTGCTATTGATTACTTGGCGTATTATTCCTAACGCCTGCTGTCTTTGATGCCAATATTTGTTTTAAACGTCTTGAACAAAATTAATAACAATACTAAATGCACTGGGAAAACGAACTACAGCAATTTCAGGTTTTTTAATTACAACAGCAAAGTAGGGAGAAATATTAACAACAAAAATAAGAGATGCACTTTATTTTAAATTAATTTTACACGGCTGTAATAACCTAACGACTCAGTATACTTCACTTTATTCTCGAATACAATTCGTACACCAGCTTTCTACCAGCTTTTGTCCTTGACCTGTTCCTTTGCATCGTCCTTGACCTGTTCCTGTACATCGTCCTTGACCTGGACCTGAACATTGTCCTTGACCTGAACAGAACTGAATTGCCCTGCGCTTGGCTTTATGCTGGAAATAATTTAGTATTTTAATCTACGGTAGCTGGACTGTAGGTGGTTCTAAAAATGTCACCACATCGTTGGACCTGGTGGGTGAAGAACAGTAAATATGATCACCTGAAGGTAATACAACCCTCGGTGCAAGTTTTGGACCAAATGGTCTCACATGGCCCCCGGTAGAGCACTCACACACTTACATACATTCGAATGAACACTTAAGCACTTCGCTATGCTAAAACGAAAAATCACTGAATGTGAGAGAAAATTTTCATTAAGTCACTGCTATACAACTGCAATAGTCTCACACCTCCTCATAATTACATCATATAATATTTTTTATCTGAGATGTATTTGAATGTAGCTGCTTCAAAATAGCTGTAATAGCAAACCAAGCTGGTTTTTTAGACTTTCGGCCTCTCTCATTTGAATTTTGAAAATCGTCCATGGAGAAGCATTTTCCCCACTCAAATTTTCTGCTTTATGTTATATCGTACTAAGTACTAACGAGTGCTAATAAGCACGAAACTATAAGCTTCTTGTTAGTCTACGGATTAAGCCAAAACATGTCTATTTATCTAACATGATTACAGGTCGTAATCTTTACAGATTTAAAAAAAACTAGAAATTAATTTTTGAATTTCCTTAACTCGCGTAACCGTTCAAAAAATGCTATTAACATTAACTTTTGTAGTCCAGTTGTAGAGTTTTTTTACTGCTAAAGTCACCAAAGTCTAATAAACGGATTCCAGGAATAAAGGCTGCCGTTGCGGTGGCCGCCGAAAAATTAAACACGAATGACCCCCCCCCCCCACCCGCCGCCGGAAACACTCAAGCATCGGTAGTTGAAATATTGTTTAAAACCAAATATCAACAGGTCAGGTGCACTGCAACTGCAACGTTCATTAAGTTACCGGAATATACACTGCCGTCGCGATTCGCGATCATCGCCATTGTTTTTTTAGGCCTCCGAGCACGAAATTTGTCAGACGCGAAAGCCGCCGTAATTAATCAATGCTTTTTTCTAACACTAATAAAGCAATTCAGCTGGACTGTACTGTTCGTATAGATCTGCGTCGTATAGGTAGGGTTACGGTCCATACGAGCATAAATTCCTAATTTTTTCACTAGACGTTTTCTGGTAAATTTCCTGCCTCCGTTCAAAACATGATTGCTATCGATAAAACTTCCATGCTTGGTAACTAACTACCTTGGAGACAACTTGCTGTGTGAGCGTAAAGATGCAATATAATTAACTTTTCAATTAAGGTACCATCGTACTAAAGCACTACTAAAGTACTACTTATGAAAAGTATAACCAATAATTGTAAAATTAGTGGTGTGATGTAATCTCTCTCTCTCATTATCCTCAAATATTCGAAACATTACCTTATTAATCCGTTGCATGGTTTAAAATCCCACGTCAAATCACACCTATATTAAAGGTAGGTACTAACCAAAACCAACGTAGAGGTTTGAATTATCACTGCTAATGCATTTGAAGCAGAGCAAAATATTGAGCTGCACCAATGATGATTGTGATTAGTAGGATAGTCAGTAATGACATTTTAACTGCTAGAAACATTAGTTTACGAAATTAGTGTGCTTTGTCTTTGTGTACCTGCTTTTATTTCCTAAACTCCAGCAATTGTAGCAAATGAATTGAAGAACAAAGACTTAGATTCTTTTTCCACTTTATAGACCTTAGTTCAAAACCGTAAAAACCGGATCCAGTGCAATACAAAATTTTAGCAGATATGATATATTTAGACAGTAAGGTTTTTGGCAGTACGTTAAGTCTAGTAATTGAATACTTTTGTTAGCACAAATGACTGAATGGATTTTGAAGAAGCGGATTTGAATGCTTCCAAACTATCCTTCATTGTATATGTATATGTATAATATTGTAAGCTTGCAACTGCCATGTTCTTTGACACCTATGTAAATAGGTAATGTTATTACGTAAATACATAATACTCATATTACTCAGGCTTTAAAATTTTAATGGCATGTAATTACTTTTGGAAAATTTCCAGACATTGTCATTGCTACAATATGACGTAATAGTCAAAAACGAGGAAAAGTCCTAATCCGGCACCGTCATTAGTTACCTCATTAAACACTTCGACATGTACTGATATTATGTTCGTGTGATTGTATTGCAAAATAAGTAGGTATGTCGTGACTGGAAACTACTACGCACGCAGTAAAAAGTAAACAATCCTAAAACCAAAAATGCATCTACATCACCAAAAATCTACACGCATTAGTATAATTATGAACTCCTTTTGGGTGCATCTGTAGCACACCGCAAACGCATTAAAATGCATCTTAAACGAACTTAAGATGTACTTTCGATGTATATTAACGTACTTCGGATTTTTAAATGCACTTTAGATGAACTTGAGATGCGACGTTCGTAAGTACATTTACATGCACCAGTTTTTCAGTGTAGTTATGCCCAAAATAGCTTCTTGATCTTAGACTTGGATCACACTCATAAATTATACACGTTGGAATTAGCTTCCTACTCCGCATTTACATATTATAGCACTTCAGATCCTACACTGTAAAAACTCGTGCATCTAAAACACCAACAACCTTCGCGTATTTAGTATACTTAGAAGCCCAATTTTAAAGCATCTCAAGTTCAGAAAAGTGCATCTAAAATTTAAAGTATATCCAAAACGCATCAAAAGTGTACCTAACGTGCATTTAGCAGTCTAAGATGTACTTTTAAAATGCATCCTAACTGCGTTCCTAATTATACTAAATGCGCTTGTCTTTGGTTTCTCAGTTGAATTTTTTGTTTTAAGATTTTCTGTCACGAAACTTTGGCTATAATACTTACATACTTGCTGTTAGGTTTATTCCTTTCGCAACTGAAAACGCATTGCTTAAATATTTGTCTCAATTTGTCCTCAAAATAAACTAAAAGTTATGAAGGCTTAACGCGTGCAGTAAACTTTAATGCACTAAATATCGCATTGAACTTGAAATTATATTTTGGCATTTCGAAATGCTTAAAGATCATAGAATACTCACTTGACTTTGAAATATTTCATTTTGTACTAACCTTTAAAGACTGAATTCTATATCTTCATTCAAGGTCTGCTTTTTGGCATGGTATTCGCTTTTCCTGCATGGTATTTATTGATTTTTTATTTCATGTAGAACAATCCGGGTTGGGACCACGACGATGTGATGAATCGCTCGCAAGAAAAAATTATACACATTCTTCTATTTCTGTATGTCCTGTTCGCAATTTTTAAGCCACGGGATTTTCCGTACGCTACTTTCAGTTGTATTGAAACAAATCAAATACCATGGGAATTGGTAACTACAAATTATCGCGATGAGTACGATAATGCTACTCAACTGAGGAAGAAATGCTCTAGTTCTCCAGTATACAGCAATATCGGATGGGATGAAATCACTAATTTTTCAGCTGTAGCAGAAGACTTTGATGTGAATGAGAAAAATTCAGCTTTTTCTGATGTTCAGCTCGGAGGAAGTTGGGAGCCTGAATGTTTTCCACTTCATAACGTAGCTATTATTGTTCCATATCGTAACAGGCCTCAGCAGCTTCAAAAGTTCTTACCGTACATCCATACTTTTCTGCAGCTCCAAGAGGTGCGTTACAGGATATTTGTCGTGGAACAATTGAGCCCCAAAACATTTAATCGGGGAAGATTGATGAATATCGGATTCACCGAGGCTTCAAAATACGGGAAATTTCCCTGTTTTATATTCCACGATGTTGACTTGCTGCCTGAGAATTTACAAAACATATATGCTTGTACTAAGTATCCTCGTCACATGAGTGCCGTCGTTGATAACTTCAGGTATGTATATAGGTATTAGTAATATCAACTTTCCAACGCTTCATATATAAAATTAATTGCATCTATTTTTACAATTTATCAGCTTCAATTCCACTTTTCTTCCGTTTCATTTATGACTCATAGTCAGCAGTTGTGAGATATCACATGTGAGTGGAGGCAAAGTATTTGCTATTTTTTCTATTTTTAAACCTTAGCCGTATTTGGGTAATACCGCCTGCAAGTATCTTGGCAGCAAAAACATTTACTTAATAAATTAACTCTTTGTTTCATGACGTTCCGGGCATAAAATCTTACAACCAACTCTTTTGTTTTTAATATCGATATCGTGGATTAATCACATTGTGAGTGAAGTTATTTTTGGCTCAGTTTTGAAAGAAATAGTTCAAGCTCTGGCTGCACGAATAGGATGCGTTATTTTGTTGCTTCGCCGTGAGGAAGAAAATAGAGGTACCCGTTGTAGCATTCTTCCTGTACTCTACCCAGTTGACAGTTTTTGCAGTATTATTTAGATTATACTTTAACATTAACTGCATGATTTACATTTCTAGGTTTCACTGCTGATTATATCAGTCCTTTAATGAAGCGTATTACTTATTCAGCAGCATTCTGTGTATTTTTCATTAACATTGATGTGATAGAAGAACGCGTACTACAGTCAGTAGCACTTCCAGAAGCAAATGTTTGGAAAGGTCGTGAATTAGGCCACACGGCTACACCCTAACCTGTTTCCCACATTATTTTCGCATCTATTCCTATTCCTGCAATAATATGCATGACAACCGGTTCTTTGACAGGATATTTTCCTAGCGGTTGAATATGTACCCTCAAGTGCTGAATTACTATTAGTTACTAATTAGTTATAAAGTAAGCATTAGATGCATTAATTGCTGGTGTTATAAACAAAGTCAATGCTCTCAAATTTAGGTTGCTTATTGTTGCTTCAATTGTATCGTATACTTCAAAGGCAGTACAATTATCGAGAAATCTCACCACAAGACTTTGCAGTGATAAAGAATAATTATTTCATCCTTCATTTGCTGTTCTCGTTATATTCGAATCAAAGTAAAAATACCCCTTGCTATCTTTATTTGCTGTATTTAGATACACGCTTCAGTACGAAAAGCTGTTCGGCGGAGCGATTTCCATCCTTTCCGACCAATTTCAATTAACTAATGGATATTCGAATAATTACTTCGGATGGGGAGGAGAAGATGATGATTTCCGGGACAGATTGAAGCTTCAAAACATTGACACAATCCGATTCGGAGCGGACATCAGTTCGTACCGCATGTTACCACACAAGAAGGAAGCTCCCAGTGAGTCTAGATTTCAGAGACTGTCATCAGTGGCGACAGCTTATACCTCAGATGGACTGAATAGCTTGCAGTACACTGTTTCTGAATACAAAATGTTGCCTCTTTATACCCTAATTCAAGTCAACTTTGACTTCAAATAATCTCACTCAACTCCTGGCTTTGCGTTTTTGGGCGGTAAAGGTTACTTCTATTGGAAAATACTACGTCACAGCTCAAATTCGGCAGGGATTAAAATGTATTATTACTGGATCTGTGGAAAACAATAATTTGTGCGGAACACGGACCAACAAGTTGTCAGGAAGGAATTACTATTGTTATCGTTTTCATAGGCAATAATATTTCAAGCAAATACCGGTGTGAAAATATTGTGTGTATTTCACAATATGTGGTTTTAATTTCTGGTTCATGTAGTTATAATTGCGGTGATCACTGAATTCACTCAATCTGGATAATCATGTTCAATTTCTGGAATTTTTGACCAATTATGTAGAGTAAGACTGAACAAATTAGTTTGTTGAAGGTTATATTTTATGGTCAGAATTGGAAGTTGTCTTTCACACTATAAAAGGTTTCGGTCTATAATCTTTAGTTTGTATTAACTTCGCGTCGATAAAAAATACAGTGCAATTGTACCTACTTACATTCGAGTTTTCAATAATTGTTATATTACAATTAGACGTGTGTAATACTCTTACTTTAATGGGAGTGAAATATAATCATATACATATAGAAATCAGTCTGATGATCAGGTAATTACTGATAATTTATATTACGGTTTAAATAACAGCATAAATTGCCGAAGTATTATATTTATGGCATAGTAAATAATATAAGAAGCGCAAAGTTTAAATACTTATACGAAATGTTAAAACCGTTCCTTCCTTGAAATATTGGTGCTATCGTAAAACTCGGAAGTATAATTATTCCGTATAAAATTCAATACTGTTATTTGTATGCATGATGTAAAATGTAATATTACATTAACCCTATACAATTGCATTTTGATTGATAAGTGCTTAATATGCGGTAACGCTGACACAAATGTAATTACCTGCCTCCTTCATTCATATATTCGAATTCCTACAATAATTATTGTTTTTATGTCAACTAGTACTCCTTACTAGTTACTTCCCTTTTGCGGCAAGTGTGCAACTTTGAATAGCTAAATTGATGGGTGTATGTATAACGCATACAAAACAGCGAATGTGTTGATGAGGTTGAAAATATAATTAATTATATAAATTAGAATTTAGTGGTCACTGTGAACAATGTTGGTGATACTAAACTGTGTTGTTAATTAAATTTGAATAAATATTAGAATAAATGTATTCTCACCTTATTGCACTAGCAAGCACAGAGAGAAGATGCCGGTTCGGTTTTCTGCAATCCGTAAATGAGAAACTGGTGTAACTTGCACAACGTAGTCTATAATACAACTTTCTTTTCATTCATGAATTTCACTATTCATGGGAACGAGACTGACGCTGGTAAGGTAACTCCCATAAGGTATTCCATGTTATTCTTAGTGCTTTGCGATTTTTGAGGTACACTGCTATTCTTACCACGCAACATCTTTAAAGTACTTTGAAAGAGCCAAGAGATCGGAGACACTTCTCGCGGTGACAAAAACAGACTATCCGAATCTAGATCAAACCGTAAACCTTTGGGGTGTCTATGAGAGAACAGACTGATGAGGTTAGGGAAAATCTCATCCCAATGCATTGCCAATTCCTAATATATATAACCTTGAACTTAAAGTTAACTAAACGTACTGTGTATTCCGTTTCCTCAAGTTTTCTTTGCATGCATAAATCTTGCCGAAAAATAATGAGATGAACAACAACGAGGAATTCCATTGGAATTTCACAGTGAAATAAACTCATAACTTTATTTACCTACAGCTCTCGCCCTCATTGAAAAGTATTTTTATTGTATATACGCTATCAACGTCAACTCTTTCTGCTTGGTGGTGCCAGCCTTGTCTTGTTTAATTTGTGCGAACTAGCGTCAGTTTACGGTGTCTGTTTGTCATGCATTACTTTGCCTTCGCCAAAAAGTATCTAAGGTTCCAGAATGACTATCTTCATCGTCTCGTACCATACTCAACACAAGGACTGTGGGCATGGGGACCTGTACTTAAAATTAAATGGCGTTTCCCAATGACATATTATATTTTACTTTTATTCATTCCTTGGCAAAGTCTTCCGATGTTTTCTCCTACGCCTATTCAAGATTTTGCCTTCGACATTAATCATCCATTCTCTTTACGTCTCTACGTAGAAAGTTGCAACGGAAGTATCTTCATCATTTGAATCTATTATTTACATTTCTACGCCAGGCTTGAATGCCATACGGTGATTATGTCGGGATTATATATAGTTTCACTCCTTCCTTGTTTCCTGACGTTACTCGTACCTACATTACATTTTTCTGATTTCGCGCTTTTGCTATTAGCGATTGAAACAAATATGAACACATAAACACATTCTCCTTCGCCTTTCACGTCGTCCTACCCTCCTCTCTTTCTTTGTTGTTCCCTCATCCGCTCAACTCTCAAGGTCAAACAACGTGTCAAAAGGTGCAGAATTTTCTATTTCATTATCGTCAATGGATTTTGTTCAACTGGTATATTTTTATCAGTATAACTAAAAGATGTAGCTCCATTGTGAACACACAAAAATTACAAAACTGCGGTCAGAAAACAAGTAATGCATTCATACATATACATATAGAAATATCATCTATACATATGTATATATTCTATATAAATGATGGATATTGATTTTTACCTACATGTATAATTTCCATCAATAAATCATAAATGTTGGTGCAAATCGAACAAGCCATACGTCATTGGAAAGGACTTTTCTTTCTCTCCGAGTGTCCGCTCTCAGGAAATTTTTTTTGAATAATATTTTCACTCTAGCTTAATAGTTTCAACATAAATTGATTTTCTTAATTCTAAATACTTTACTACTTAAATAATAATACTTACTACGTACGTTCCTAATTGAAAATAATAATCGGCTACAGCCACTTTTGATAGCATTCGCCACCTACCGTAAAACTTCTAATTATTCCTCGCCTCTAATAACTCCCCGGTATAATAATAGAAGTAATTATAAAGTATCAACCGCCAGCAAGAAGGCTAGTAGTTCGACGGAAGTGAGGATGAAATGATTTTTAGTCAATGAGTACAAGTTTCGTAAGAGCTCACAAGTTGACACATTTCGAAGAAAACATTTTGGAAGAAATTGTGAGGTGAATGAGGATTATGACGAGGAAGAACTTGAGCTAAGCAAAATAGTAAATATTTGGGATGCATCTCTGATTCGTTTCTTAATCCAAAAACTGTACTGACTTAATAACATATGCAGAATTCGTGTTTTGTAATGTCTATTTTAAATAACATGGAACAGGTGCATAGACTTTCAGGTTCGTAATAAATCCCCGCCTCGTTTGATTCCCGGGCCTCTAATAATTGCCGGGTCTGAATAGTCGTTTACCAAATAATAACTTCCCAGGTAATTATCGGAAGTTTTGCAGTATTTTCAGTGATCGGAAATGTTCATGTATTTTTTTAGTACCAGCAACAAGTTGCTGGATTTGACTTACCCTACCATACCCCTTACATACTATGCTCTAACTGAATTGGCTTCGTACAGATTGTAACAAACACATACGTATACATATACGAACTTGATAGTACATAGAACAAACGCAAGACTACAAAATACTATATAATTACCAGCATAAGCAGGCGGTTGAATTGCTACTGCTGTGTCAGTATAATTGCATAGGTAATTAAATGCAGTTATATAATGAAGCTACAGAACAGACTTCCGAATATTTTGTATGCAATGGATTCCGGAACAATTACTGTTTGGTACAATGACGCCCGAAATATGCTGCAGAAGAAAACTGAATCTTGTGAAATTTTTGCGATGGATGGATGCAGCTCTAATAAACTGCAGCTACTTTCAGACCATTCCCTTAAATGCTTATTGAAGTTCCGGATTTATTGGCCTATTTGCCAACAACTGCTTATAGTGAGTGACCTTTCATGTAGGACACGATCTAATTAATTATCACAGTGAAAAACATTGCCAATGACATAATGTAACGTGTCTGTTTTTATAGTTTTTTTCCGCGTGTATTGTAATCATTGTTTTCAGTAATAATGAAGGATGGGAGCCAAGATATTCAAAAGGATAGACCCCACACTGCCCCGCAGACGCTTGACTTAATACAAATCACTATTCGGCGAAAAGTACGACGGAGAAAAGAAAAGGCTAGATGAAAATGTGAAAAACATAAAAATTGTATGTAATATTAGTAATAGCAACAACAGTTTTAAAACAAAAGCTACAAATTTATGTATAATTATGTATGTAATAGTATAATGGCGACCACTATAACCTCACCATGCAATAACGGCCAGGTTAATGGTTCCTGTAGCTGATTTCATTATTCATAAACAGGCTACAAAGCTATGATGTTAAACAGTGATACACATTCTAATTCACATCTTTAAATAATCTTACTTTGTTAACATTTTAGCATTTTTATATTTATTTTACAATGATTAGAATACATTCAACTTTGACGAATTGTCCAGTTTATGAATATTTTACGAGTTGTCCGTTTACGAATTGTTCAGTTTGCGACTCATCCGCAGGACAAAGGAAGAACGTTAGGATTCCTGGGCAAGCAAAACACAACTTAAGTATTTAATTTTACGGCACGGACAGCAGTCTGCTTCATCTTTTGTCGTAAAAGGTTTTAAAGAGAGTGCAAGGTGGATAGACAAGACTAGCGACCTTGAGACCAACGCAATATCTTAGAAACTGTGGAAACAAGTTTAGGCACTCCGTACTCCCCAATTTCCTTTCACTTTTTCTTCTTCTCCGGATTAATTTCAGGCAAAGGGGAAGAAGGTGGAGGAGGAGGCAAAATCATCTCGTGTGCTTCCTCCTTGCTATGCTTTGAGCGCTTGGGAGCCTGATGACCCTGTATGGCTTTCTTGGATTTTGTTCCCCCTGATCCTGATCCACTTGCGTTGGATAGCTTCTTACAGCCAGTCTGTGAACATGAGGATTTTTTTCTACCAAACTTCGGTTGCCCCGAATTTTGGGATTGTTTTCTACGTTCCTTCCCTTGGCCACCTGCACCCTCTTTTCCTGGTTTCTTTTGGCACTGTGACCCATTCGTGTCACATGAACCTCTCGTACTTCGATTATTGGTCTTAACTAATGGCTGATTCATCTCATGGGTGCTTTTCCTCTTTTTTCCTGAACGAGAAGATAACCTCTTCTCCTGCTGTTTATTCGTGTTCAGAGTTTCTTGCTTAGCCAAATTACGCTTTTCTTTCTCTTCAGCACGTCGTTTAGCTGCAAACATGGAAGTCAGTGACTTCCCCCTGCCAGAAGCTTTTACGGGCCCTTGCTTCTTAGACGCACTGTTTGTAGACGAAATCTTTCGCTTTTTATCTTCCCGTACTTGTCCTTGAATACCTGATGGCACTGCCTTGGCTGTTGGACCTCCCGAAAGCCTGTGTGAAACTGATGTCCGTAAGCGCGTTTGAGTTACTTCCGCTTTGTTTGCTTGCACTGATTGAATTTCCTTGGACACGAGTTCCTTCGGCATAGGTTGATGTAAAGGCAAAGGTACTGGAGGTGTTTGTGGAGGCTGAACCTCTTCTTGTGTTACTTGAAACCCTTCAGACGATAAGGTTCGTACAGCTGGGCCTGATTCAATAGCCTGAACATCGTATTTAATAGGAAGAAGTGCCGGAGGTATATCTTTCTTGATTACTGGTGGCATTGGTTTGGTTACAAATTTGATCGGCAAAAGCGCCTCTTCTTTTCGTTCTGGTTGAGGTTTAAGAGGTTTAGAAAAGAAAGTGATGGGTACAAAAACTTCTTGGACAGATGGTGGCGGCGGTGGCGGTTCTGTTAAAGGTGGTGGTGGCTCCGTTGGTGGTGGGGGTGGTGGTGGTGGTTCTGTTGGCGGTGGGGGCGGTGGTGGTTCTGTTGGTGGTGGTTCTGTTGGTGGTGGTTCTGTAAGTGGTGTGAATTGTGGTTCTGGTTTGGAGACGATTTTTCTAACAAGAATCGGTTCGTCCTCTACTGGATATTCTTTCCGGGGTTCATGAAGCACTGGGGCGGTAGTTGTTTTCATTGACTTGAAAGATCTTTTTGAAATCGCTTCATAAGGCTCAGGTTTCACTTTGTCTATATTTCGAATTTGTAGTTAAAATTATCAAGTGAGCAATATATTTGACAATGAATAATTAATTAAAACAGTATGAGCAAAAGCAACAGACTTCCGACTTTTTGCGTCACGCGAAGCACGGAGCCAAGTCTTAATTTAGATTAAGATATTATAAAAATTCTACGGATTGCCGGGGTCATCTCTTGAGACTTTTCTATTTATGCTCCATTTGAGACCGGTCATCTTTGGAAGCCGGTCATAATAAGCAACCACTGAAATCAAGCTTTTCGAAAGGATCCTTAACTTGATGGAAATTTTGCATGTTTATTGTAGTAAAGTGCATGCCATAGAAGTTTTTTGAAAAAATCAGTGTAATTTCATTGTGTATTTTACCACACCAAAACACACAAACTTTGATTTTTGTCAAATTTTCTTTTTCAATAAAGGGAGTGGTCCCATTTAATGCCCCCTGATCGACTAATCGTTAGCAACACTCTACCTATATACCTAATTAAATGACACTTTCATAATGTGCTTTCTTCCTTAAAGCACAAGTTAAATAGTAGATACTACATACAGAAGGAATGAAGGAACTAGAAGAGAAAGTGGTTTGGTGATCTTACTCTGACGAAGATGCTTTTTCACAGCTATATATAACGATCGTAATACGAGATAAATGGGGACAGCGATGATGGAGGTGCAAGCCACAGCAATAGAAACTATCCAAGTATCTCCGGAATCCCCAAAACCTACAAATACATGCATTAAGCCGTAGGTAAACACGCATCAAGTATGACTTTATTTATCCTTCACTAGGAATGACTACATTTTAATTTTCTCTTCTTGGGAAGTGAGAATATTTACGGCATTTTGATTAACTTCCTAGTTGTAGTATTCAAAGATATTTTGTTTGAGTATGAGGTCCTGGAGCCAAAAGAGACTTAAGCAACCAACGTTCACTTCACAGTCGTTAAATTAAGACGAGTATAGTGTATGCAAAAGCAAATCAGCTTGCAATAAATATTCTAATTTAATTCAGACACATTTTTATCGGTTAAATGATGTTAAAATGTTTTACGTCTTATTGTTGCCATGATGATAGATGATAGCGTTTAAGCGTTATTTTGAGCATTGCATTTCGGTTGCATTAATTATTCCATCAATGTATGAATCAAACTTTAATGTTTTCGTCCAAACTTCCCAGGATGAACTCATTGGACCTCACGGAACAACGTTCAAGGTAGATTGGTTGGCTTATTGCAGACAACACAGTCTGGTCTGGTCTGGTATTCACACACCACATGAGGAGGGTGTGTAGTTTTGTTTTGAATTTTATATTGAGGCACACATCCTATTCTCAAAGGAGGTTTTTCTATTCGGAGACTAACATAATTCCTAAAGAAGACTCGAAGTATTTGTTTATATCAGGGTAAGGGTTGAAATCCGTGCCTTCAAACTGTACTCCCACGCCATTGCGATCTTTTTAAGAATAATTGATGGAACCGTTGTACAAGTTGCAAGAATATTAGTAGGTCAAGTTCCAATTCCAATTAAATACAACGTAATCGATTTTGGATTCGATGAATTAGGATTCGATTGGAATTAGGAATGTTGGGAATTTGGGAGTGGGATTGGATTGTTGTGTAGTGCAGTATATGAATAATTATTGAGATTTGAGATAACGTTCATGGAAGAAGAGGCAGTATGCTATTATGAGAAAATTTAATAAAATATGCGATCAGAAAATCAAAAGTAGTAAACAAGAAAAAAATAATTGACTGCTTGTTTACTTGTTTGATTCATCAAACAACAAACTCTGATCAATCCAAAATAATCCCTGCAACTTTTTAGAACTTCCTAACTCGTTGAAAAGCATCGCTCGTATCAAGAAACGAATGATACCGTTGAATTCCTTAGATTTTGGATCAGTGGTCAGTGGTTAAAACTTTCAAATTGATTAGTTCACTAGGAACGCTATTAACCTTTTAAGGACGACTTATATAAGAAAAAATAACATGGTGCCTTATGGAAATAACATAGGGACTTTGTCCCTATGTTATTTGTCTTCCTTAAAAGGACACCATCTTTGTTATATTGATTAATAAATATTAGATTTCCAAACTTTTTGTATGCAATTTATTTACCTACTAATATCACACGCTCTAACCATGAAATGAAACCAAGTATCAAAGTAGGTACTTTCTTTTGTTAAGGTTTTATTCTAATGAAGGACGAAATATACTATATTTAACTTGCACTTGGTTTAGTAATTCATTAATGCATACTGCTCAAGTAATTAATCAATATGCAATCTCTGTATGAAATTAATAAATAGCAAATCGTATTCACAACGTTCTAATACTATGACAGTTTAATCTTCTCTTCGAAGCGAACTAATTGATTATGAATAAGATTTAATGTAGGTACGCACTACAGTAATTATGTTACATCAGGCAGTGCGGCAGATTAATCTATGAACCTTGGTTGTTCGTGACTTTAGTCTATAATAAAGTAAAATTCGGTTACAAACTTACAACTTGAACTTGAACTATAAGTTAAATCCAAGAAAGGCTAACCTAGTGCATCTTTATAGTTTATTTCATACATTAGGTGCTTTACTAAATTAAATTATTCTCATCGTGACTCCAACGACACCGTAACAAATAATAATTTCATGGTCATTAGTAGTCAAACACCAGAATTAATCTATATTTTATTGTACTTACCGTTATTATTATCGGCATGCGATACCGAGTGAGCATACACTCGTGGGCCTTTTTATGATAGTATGTATGCTTGCAGTTACGTAATTTCGGTATCAAGCCTAAATGACAATAGTGTGTCCGTATGATACCAGAAATTAGTACAAAAGTAAAGGAAAATTTTATTATCTTGGTTTTACAAGAATTATCTAAATAACTACTTTAAGTAATTATGTTATAATTACTTATTTAATACTAATAGCATCTATGTACTTTGCATTTATGTTTTACTTTGGTTTACATTCTAAATGCGTAGGAGTAAATGGGAGTAAATGCATGTGGTTACTAGTTCTTCGAATGTCACCAGTTAGTTATTGATTAGGTAATATAGTTGATGCCACAAGTGCATTATGATTACACAATTTTATATAATTATATCGTAGTTAGCGTGGTGCAGAAGTCCACACCTTATTCGTAACGCTGTTGGCCGATTTGCTGTTTCAAAAATCGGTTGGAGGTTTTGTACCTTCATCGACAGTATAATTATTAAATTACGTCAACTATGCGTATACCGTAATGAGCATAAAATCAACTCTAATTTTGACGTCAATTTCATGAATTTATTATTTATAATTTTTTCCCAATCAACATTGATAATAATACTTCATAATAATACACACATATAGGTACTTGCATCATATTATTTCAAAAGAGCTTTGAATCCATTTTATAATCTTACAGTATAACTAACCCTCAAGAGAATGTACAAAGAAATAGTATTAGAACATGAATTAATAGAAAAATTATTCCCTGAAAAATTTAATAGCTAGATTACCTACATTGATATTGGTATTTCAAAGACAAAGTAATAAGTGACTGAATTTTTGGCAGAATCCAAACTTGTTAACACTTAGTGCGGACAAGAAATTTCTTACATTACGATCCTTTGGAAGAATTTGGCTCAGGTACGAAGTTTGCGAGTTCGAGTTAAAAGTACTGAATATGGTTCAATTCGATAAAGCACCATTGGAATTCAATCACTAAATTAGTTAATCGATGTTAACATTAGGCAACGTGGAACACAGTAGTTATTTACTTAACACATCAGAGTTTTTAATATTTTTGTAAGTCGGAAAATAGTAATACGTATTGTTATCAAAATAAACAAACGCACAAAATGTAATTAGGTCATTTGCATACGAAACAACACGTTATCAAAATAAGTATGTAACACCGAAAATTAACTCCTAATAAATAAAAGACATTAGTCATACTTGCTTCAGAAGCATCAACTACATACTAAATAACTTACACAAACACCATCCTTAAACTATATGTACATAGATTCAACACATTTTCTCGCAATTAATACTTCAAATCAAGGAAAAAGAATACATTTGCTAGGTTCAGGAAATATGTGTGAACGAGGAAGCAAACTTGGATTAATACCTAGGAAGTACAATTTTGTGAGTAAACAGCCAACAAAGATAACTCGACGAAGTGATTTCACTTTTAATGAAACTGATCAGATTGAGTGAAACTACGTAGTCTTTCACATCTTTTGTCAAGTAATCTCGTAATATTAATAATACAGATTCTAGTTAGTTTTCAATAGCTCTAGATATTGTTCTCAAAAATGTGACGAAAAATGTTTAATCGCAAATAGGTAAATATGTGCAATTTCTACAATAATTTTAAGTGCATAATGATCAACATTGTGATCAAAAATCCTTCGTTAGAATTTTCAGACATTTAAAACATAAGGCATTACATTCCAAGTAGGGTGATGAGGATCTTCTTGTAGTCACCGCTGGTTTCCGACTGTGAAAATACAAAAATCCAAACATTATTGATACGTACTGAATATTATTATTATACACAATGCAATATATCATTTCAACTTTTGGGTCAAATAATGAATATGATGTTTGTTCCTTACACTTATATCCTGAGCAAGACTCCGGCTATACAGTCGATTATACTCTTGCTTAATATTTTCCAAATCAATTTCTGCACGAGTTATGATGAGGAAAATAAGTACGCCATCGTTCGTACCCAAACCAGCCATCGCATCACGTAAACGCTGAGCAAAGTACGATGCTCGATTTTTAACGCATTTGACTGAAAGATACAAGTAAAGTTACATTTTTGGTTCACACTACATCCCACTAACCTCAATATTTTTCTTTCGTTTGCACATATAAATCAGAATTTAAATAATATTTATTTGAATTCAGAAGTTTTAACTGAATCAACAGGTGATTAAACACAAATGTAATTGGTCATTTACTAATATAATGGTATTTGCCACTATTCGTCAATAAATGTAAAGAAAAGGACTTTATTTCTTACCAACAGCATTCATTGCGTCTTTGATATCACCACTGAATTCAGCGTTGATGGTGCGCTCGATATCCTGTCCGGATATTCTTTCGTACCTACAAAATATGTTAAATTTAGACAAACCATCACCAGCCAGCAAAACGTAATCATCATCATTAATCACACTTACTCATGGAAAACTTCTCGAAGGTGTTGATAACTGCGACTGGCAATGATCATGTTAAATACAGACTCATCAGTTCCCCATTTTTTCATTCCTAAAAAAGTACATTATGCAAATAAGTAGAAATAAATAAAAGTGCTCAAAGATTCAAATGAGACTACATCAAAAATTTTACAATTACAGCCCAGAACTGTAAAACTTTCTATTTCACCTGCATTGTACAGCTCATTCGCATCATGTGTAACCGCACTAGGATCAACTCTGATGTCTTCGTTTCGCTGTGCCTTTAGCAATGGAATTAAAGGAGAATAATATAACAACATTGTACAATAGTGTTTGTGTTTATCATGAATAAATTGACACGGAACAAATTTGAAAATGTACAACGTACAGCACACATGGATACAAGGATCCGACGGAAATGACCAGACGTATCCTCCATGATATCTTTTTCCAAAGGTTTTTGATAGATGCGGTGATACGCCGCTTGAATCCATTGTAGTTCTTGGTTAGATGACGTGCATAAGACATCGATCAAAACCATTTCCTTAAGGAGAGGTAAGAACGAAATTATTAGTACCTTATTAGCTCTCAGCAGAAATTTGAACATTTTTTTCCAAGCCAAAATGAAACTTACTTTGGTTCCAATTCCAGCCATCGCATCATGGAGCCGTTGGGCGATGTAATCGAAGCGTGGGGTCATGAGGTTGACCAAAACGTCTTCAAATTTCCCGCTCGTTTCACTCTTGAGATCTTTTACTAGATCCTAATTTTAACAAAGAAGTGTTTCTCATTCCGAATAAGTATAACAGGTATAATCGCCGTGCACTAAAAGTCGATTCAGTTTATTTAATTTAGGTTTGTTTACCTTGCCAAAACAGCTCTTGTAAGTATTGGCAATCTGAAGTCTCTGGCCGTTTGTTCGCTTTGCCAAGACGTTTATCAAAGCGGTCTCATCAGTACCAAAACCTAATCGTAATCAAGATGAACATTATGAAATACGCCGAATTTTATTTTAAATTAGTTATGCTGCTTAAAATGTTTAAATCAATTAAAATAAAAAAGTAGATAACCTTTCATTGCTTTTCTTAATGCTTGTGCATCAAGATTGGGATCAAAGTAAGCATCCCGAATGGTGGGAGTTTCCTACAAAACAAATAACCTCTTTTATTCACACGGAAGTAAAAAATAAATTGCAAACACTGTTTAAATACGAACTAATTGTCGTACCTGATATTGCTGAAGCGTTGCCATTCTGGTATTCGAAACGTGTCCTGCTGTAGCACTGGGAACACTAGCCGATACGTTATACGCTTGAGATGAGGTCAAACTGTAAGAAGAAGCTCCTATTTGCGTCGACGGCTGTGCAAAATTAGTACCGTGAGGTGGACGTGAAGGATCCGAAGTTAATGGCTGATTATAAACAGGTGGTACAGAACCAGGATAACCAGGACCAACCGGATTAGGATAAACTGATTGAGGTGTAGTGTTCGCAAAACCTATTTCAGGTCTCGGTGGTCCAGCTGGTGGATAACCGACGTTATGTGGATATTGGTTGATGGGAGAAACTGGGTACGGAAGCGGTGGAACCGAAGTGGGGTGTTGAGGATAGCCAGGAACTGGAACAGAGCCGTAAGGTTGTGGAGCTGACTGTGGATACTGAGGTGGATAACCAGGCTGTTGATAAGGTAATTGTGGTGGTGCGTATCCGGGCTGTTGAAATAAGCAGTAAAAACCAATAATCACTTATCTATACTTCAACTTTCACTCCGACTAACATCGGCTGTAAGTTCTGTTAGTTTTTTCGAAATATTCAATAGGAATTTATATATCCATGGCGCAGCCGGGGGACATGTATCATCCAGAGAATTTCGGGACGTAATGTTAAATAATAGCAGTACAACGTATGTACGCTATCCGTTCTGTGAAAATATGAGATTCCTGTGCCACTGTATATATACATCAATCCTTCACACCCACATCAGAATGAACATCATTCAAAACAAAATATCAAAATGAAAAGCCAAATAATAATTTTTGTGTATGTACCACAGGTGCGGGATATCCTGTTGGTGGTCCTTGCTGATTATTCGGATAAGGGTTTGGATACATCGAAATCTGAAATATTTAAATATGTTTTATGTAATTAAATATTTTACTGAAGATTTAAAATTATTTTCAACGCTCTAACAAATTTCCCTCGGCTCGGAATAAAAAATGCTTCAATTGAATCAATATGCTTCGCTTACAAATTACTGCAACTAATGCAACGACTTTATCAAAAAATAAATTATGGAGTATCAACCATGTACAACTGACTGACTGTCAGCGTCAACTGTCACAACTACAGAATGAATGAATGGATGACTGAATCTAGTGCTTCGTGTGCTGACGAAATATGAAATATTTATTAGTCTAAACACGATGATTCACTAATGGAAATTAAATACATGCAATTCGTTCCAATGCAGCAACTGACGGTTCGAATGATAAAGTGACAATCTACTGTTTGCGAACTTCCCCCAATTTACAAAGGTTTGTCTAGTGGTTGATAAAATTTAATTCAAAATTGTTCCTTATCTATATACTACCACTCACCGTAAGTGTTCATCGTAGCTCTAAATTTGTTAGTGGGTGTTGGTCTTCACTAGCACTAGATCTTATATTCGTTTTGGCACACTTCAAAAGCTTATGTTCCTTAAAGTGGCTCTAGGTACACGTAGAAATGAAAAATCAGCAGTGAACCACAAGTTGGCAACGACAACTAGTCAAGCAAAAAAGTAAGAGGAGTGCAAGTGGGAGACCAGAAGTTGTACGTACATTCCGTATAGCAGTCCAGTACCACCGCATACAGGGACTGCGAATGCCAACTGCAATGCATTACTCAGTCCGGCTAGCCGGCTACGATAGATAGCACTGAGTCATAATATAATAATATGTTTGTGCCATTATTATTTACGCATCAACCATTCAATATGTGTACCGTAAAACTTCTAATAACTTATTAGATCTTCATATGTATACTGAATGATAAAAATGATACATTTTGCATTTTAAGTTATTGGAATGATATTTCTTTTATGTCTCAACATAGTTAGCATAAATTAACGTTGAAATAAAATAATGTAAATTGGTTATAACTTTACCTTTACGATCAAGTCTTTGTTCTTTTGTAACGGAAAAATTTTAGTTAGGGTTCGATTATTTAACTCCATTATTTCAAATTAATTAGCATGATTTTCTATCGCATACATTCTTAGTTGGTAAAGAGAGCCGGCTTCTAAAGTTAGCCGGGGAGAAGAGCCAATATTTACAATGATAGCCTGAGCTCTTATTGGAAGTTTTAAGGTAGTTACAAGCATTACGTGCAGAACCTCAGATTTCTGATCCCAGCAAAGCAAATTCAACGTCACATCATATACCGTGTGTGTAGCTTCAGCTTCCATAATTAAACTATACTATGGACCATTGGCCATCGGCACAATCATACAATGATACAGTGCATTTTTTCATCCTCTATTCTACAGAGTTAGTACCTACTACCTACATATCGTCGGCGTCGTCGGTGTTAATATGATAGCGAGGTAAGCGACTCAACCGGGAATCCCAAATGCATGTTTTTCAAAGAGAACTGCTTCTGTCGAACCATAAACAATTAATAAATGCATAAACCATCACATACCACGAATCTCATGGCAATGCCTTAATGGTAATTTACGAATGTCAAGTTGAATACTAAACAGGTCATTGAACAGATTCAGCAAAAAATCGTATAAGTCAGTTTATCAGTTGTGTTAACTTATCTAATTATATACAACACTATCATTAATCATTATGTAATCATAACAAGCTACCTAGTTCTTTACAAGTGAAATAATTAATAATATTTTTCCCGGAAATGTAGTTAGACATGAATTATCACAAAAGTCCTTTCTCAATCAGTTTACCAGCGTCACTGTTCTGTGGCTGATTGTGAGTCATTTTATTGGCTTCCTTACTGATTCAAAAATCGAAACCGTATGCGTACGTGTGTAACATCAAGCTATGACGTCAACAGATATTACATGAGACGAGTGATTCACCAAGTTCTTCTTTATCAATTAGTCCTTGCGGAAGAATAATAATAGCTAGAGAGTATCATACATTTGGATTTAGCCATATGTACTTTTATAATCGAACTTTCCCGAATATTATTATTATTTTACACTTATTTTTAGCATCTACTTTACATTTAAGTTTTACCTTGGTTTACATTCTAAATGCAGTGGAGTACATAAATGAGACAAAATGCAGGTGGTCCCTATTTAATTACTTTTTCCAATGCCACAAGCAGTGATGTAGCTTTGAGTTTGCCCTACACTACTTTGCCCTATTTGTGACTAGTCAAAATTTCGGCATCATCGTTCCCCCAAGTAGGATTGAATTAGCCCTGCCAATTTTTTTCCTGGTCAAAATGCTGGTTCTACTGTTCCCCTATCGCGTTATAGTAGAATCCAATCTTCCCCTGCCCTATTTTCTCCTGGTCAAAATGTTGGTTCAATCGTTCCCCTATCGTGTAAACTCAGGTTCCCTGCCCTACTATGCCCTGTTGAATCCTACCTATTTAAAGTTTTACCTATACTATAGTTCCCTATTGTTATCACTTTAACGCAGGTTCAAATTTTTCCTGTCATACCCTACCCTATTCATCGATACAGGTTCTCCCTCATTTACGATTAGTTTAATAATCCAGAGAAGCCAAGTACTTATCACATCCTTTCTATTTGCAAAGTTATTAGAGCCTACAATTAGTACTTAACTTAAGAAATATCTAAGTAACAACTAGGAGTTTTAGAAAGGGGCCATCCATAAAATACGTAACGCCATAGCGGTGGGTAGAGGTCAGCGTTACGGCCCATTATGAAGGGTCCTGCAAATAGCTGTTTTCGCTTTACGCAAGGGGGTGGTGGGTCGAAATTGGTCATTTTTGGCGTTACGTGTTTTATGGATGGCCCCAAAAGCATCATAAATTATTTGAATCACGCTCAACGTGTTTTTTTTATTAGTTTGAATTTGGTTCGAGGTAGTTCAAATAGCAAAACTTAGTGATTTGTTTTGTGTCCATATTATGGAGTTAGCAGCCTTGTAGTCCCTATTGAAGCCCTATTCAGTGAGGGCATAAAAAACCCTATCCTAAACAAATACTTTTGGCCCCCATCTCCATACAGGATAAAAGCTTTTCGCTCCATTTTTTCGAATGCATTCTGCCTCCAGAACCGATTAATCTACGGTTCCTGCGAGTTTTTGTCTACATGACTTTTGTTCAAATGTACGTATTATTATGAGCAAGAAATTGAGAACATCTAATGTAAATGGGGAAAAAATAGTTAATAATAAAATTAAATCCGAGCACAACAACAAATATATGCCCACTTTGGGATCCTTCTTTTCAGACTTGCATTAAAGAAAACGAAACCGCCTTTGCTTTTAATTTTTGCAGGCAACAGCCTGGTAAGAAATCACTCCGAAATGTCTGTGCCTGTTACTCTGTCCGCCTGTGTGCACATACGTACACACATGCAATGTAACCAGCGTTTGTTTTGTTAAACGCACCACAGACCGGACTCGGTCTTTGTAGCGTGACATCATTCAGGACCGCTCCATAATTGAAGTTTCTTTTATTCCCTCCGTCAACCGTGTTCGACTTCATTCAACATTTCGGGTTATACATGCTACTGCACAGTGGGGCAGAAATGTAGTTAGACGGCCATGAATCAAATCGTGCTTTAAAATGATAAATTATAACTCTGCAGGATTAGTAATGATGAAAATAAGGGAAAAGACTTCGAACTACGAGTTGCAAGGAAATGATTTCTTGTGGTCCCCATTGCA
>JAAXYX010000206.1:0-53813 GCA_036851915.1 Ptenothrix huangshanensis | reverse complement strand
ATTCCAACACTAACAAATTCCTCCTTTTAAACATAATATTACACATTAGCGTCCGTTAATAGGCAGGCAAACAGGAGGAAGTTGAAATCTTTCGGTTTTAGTGAACCACCATGTATTATTACACCCCAAAAATATTCTAAGAAAGTAATGTAGTACGTAATGTAGTTAGACCATGAAGATTGTGGTCGAATTTGATTTTTCTATGTACCTACCTCTCATCGTAATGAATAGGTACTACCCGACCGTTATTTTGCCCAAAAGGAAATAATAAGGGCATAAGGGATTGGTAAATAATTACTCTTATTACATTACATTGTGAAACTTGGATGGTGATGTTTCAAAATATTTGCATATTTGATTAATTTCTGATTAGGTAATACTTTGCCTTCAAGTTGCTTTTCAGATTACGTAAATTCGGAATTTATCGAGCTGTACAGCTTCCAACATGCTTAAACATGTATGCATTTGATCGTGTTTCAAGTAAATCAAGCAACTTTACATTTTGCTTAGGAAATCGATTTTATTTTACACATATTTCGAAAGTAAATACCAACTACCTATATGTACATAGCGGACCTTTTAGTTTATTCACGTAGAAAGGTGAAGTTCTACTAGCATAAACTTGGGAACACTAAATCCTCAGCTATTAATAGGCGTTTACTTCGAGCTATGAAATGCCCAGTGCAATCACGGATTAGTGTGACTCATCTTCGTCACTATTTACGTTTCAAGTATCCCGCTTACGCGGAAATACGAACGTGCGATCATAGGACGTGTGTGGTATACCGAAGCTCCACAAAATTATGAAATGACTTGCTCATTGGTTACCTATAAAAGCTAGAGAAGCACTCTCAAAACGAGCTCTATACTTTATCGCTAGACCTAAATTATCGCCGTACATCTATAACCATGACGTAGGCAGTATAAGTTTTCAAAAACTCATCGTCTACCATCTATCGAGCACCGGATACTTAGTTATATCTTTATAAGATCCAAAAGTCCCTTTCATTTAGTATCATCATCTAACCAAAGTAAGTCATGTTTTAGTTGACAGTAGCCAGCTTAAATCTTTTCACAAGCTAACCGAAATTGACTGTGATACGTAGCTTTTAAGCTTTTCAGTTTTTCCGGAGCTTTCAATTTATGTTCTATTGCTAATTATGCTTTATATTTTTAAGCTGAACATGGCAGCTATTGAAGGTTTTGGATCTCCTACAGCTTTTCAATAACAAAGGCTCAAAAAAAATCCAAATGGTCTTCTTACCAATAGTCATTTGTACTCCTAAATTCTACTTCTTTGGCACCCAGATGCATCTTCAAGAACAGTCACAAATACCAAATACCAAATTGACTAAACTGGCGTAAAATCAGCAACCTATAATATCTACCTACACTAGTTGGTTCCTTTGCTCCTTTGTAATGCCAGCCAGGATACGTATGCGTTGTGAAAACTATATTTATTGCTTGTCGGAAATGCCTGTCCGAAAGTAACCATATTGTATGGCATGACTGTTGAAGGTGCAAAACTTGCCATAGCACTTCAACATCGGCATGTAATGGTTAGTGTTCAAAATGAAAGTGAATCACGAACGAGACGACGAAGTCATTAATCTTTTGACGACTTAGTTGAATAATTATGTTTGTTTGTATAATTGTTTAAGCACGCAACTGTGCAATTGAAATCCTGTCTAAAAGCGAATCGAACTTTTTGAATGGGTATCTTTTAAAACGAATATTTTAGAAACCCCCAGATCAATTTTTCACTATTTTTGCACTCGATTTTTTTCAAAATGGGATTTTTATTATTAGAAATTAATTGATTTGTTATTTTTATGAAGGAACTACTTTACACGATGATTCAATCGAGGACGAATGCACTTGCAATCTCAACTGCGATTGCAGTAGTAATTGTAGTAGTAGCAGCGAAGATCATTCTCAAGATGAATCAGATGTCTGTGAAAATAACTCATCCAACGCATCGATGGCTGATGATGCAGAATGCTCATGTTGCCAATCCAAACAGTGCATGTCTAAAATTCAAGAAGAGCCATCGAACATAAACGACGAATCGGCAGAGTCGGATGAACTTTAATTTATTATTTGCATTTTAATTTTTAATCCGCTTTATTTTTTGTTGGAAAAATACAGGCATCGCTTTCGTAATTTATAACAGCGTTTTAAATCTGTAAATAGGACCTTTTCACCAGGAACAGGTCAGATACTTCGTTTTACGTGACTACAGGCTACATTTAATTCAAAATAGTGTAACTCACGCTAACAATAATTCGTTTCGTTCTCAATGATGTACTTAAAAATAAGTTTATACGTGTCTTGACAAAAATATGTAACAACAAGGTGTAATGCAATTATGTAAAAAGTAAACGCTACTCTCATTTTGTATGCATAATTATTTATTTCAAGTCCTCGGTAATTTCAGTACGAACCAGTGAGTCTAATGCATTCTGTGATTAACTAAGCCATAAACTTCTGCACATTAATACGCATTATATAAATAATTCATTGAAACGGCTTCTCGTAAAGGAAACATAGAAGTCAATGGGCTGTCCTGAAAAGTTGTGCCCAACATTTTGCACGAATATTGATATTTTCTCATTTTCTTTCCTTGGGTCTCAATCGTAAATTTCCGTGTGACGTACCCATCTTTCTTAACTTGCATCAAATTATTACAGAAATTCAAGGAGGGCGAGAAGTTATTTGAAAAACTGAATACTAAAAAATCATTCTGAATAGGTAATAAGCATAAAATAAATATTATGTTACATTTGTTCCTTTGCCCGTGCATAGAAATTGAGTTAAGTAGTTAGGACTACCCAAACCTAATAGCCAATCTTTCTGTCTAATACGTTCCCTCCATACATTATACTATGACTCGAGACACATTTTGAATCTTATTTAACTGATTTTTCACGGGATATGAACAAGAACTTGGTTGAGGCAGAGGTAGAGGCAGAAACAATACCTAGTGTGAGAGATGAAGTGAAACTACTTGATGTGTTTGATTTTGATTCAATTATTACCGAGTTCGCGTCAGCTAACCACATTATGATTTTATGCTTTGAATTTAACCGCAAACCGTGCAGACTACATTAGCAATAAAATTATACTAATATTCCTTCCGTCCTCACAATTTAAAATCGTGATAGAATATTTCATACTTCTCCCGTATACCTGCATAAAAAGTCTGCAAAGGAAGAAACTAAATTGGTTCCTTGGTTTGGCTTTATAGGCACCTAGTCTTGGCATTGAACTGGATTGAATGGGATCGAACAGCTAGCAGATTATAAGTATAAGGCAATTCGGACCTTGTTTAATATTTTCGCACAACTCAAATTCTAATTTTCTGCATTCCATTTTTTCCCTTAACTCCTTCAGTACCATAAACCTATATGAGATTTTCGGATTTTAAGGTAGGACATAATAATGTGGCATGTGGCTTCGAAATGTAATTTTATGAAGTGTCAGGCCAATGAATAACTAGCATGTAGCTTTTTCCATTACACGAACGTTGAAATTCGAAAATTAAAAGTGGAGTGATTTCTATGGATTCACACGTTCAGGACGCATTGATCGTTAAAATATCACATACCACGTCTTAGTGCGACGTAATGCATGGTAAAATTATTACCTTACATTATACTGGACTGAGATGAAATACGTGAGCGTGAGCCAACAGCGAAAAGACTAGCACATAAAGAAAAAGACATCAAGAAAGATCTTGGTATTGATAGGCAGATATACACAATTATAAATAGGCATATACATATACCTAAATGTACCTACTTACTAGCTGTGGTCCATGCTACCTAAAAGAGTAGCCAGAAAAGAACTATTAATCCAACTTGACTTGCGTTTCCAATCATCCACTTCCACGTTATCTCAATCTTCCTAAGCTATTTCTTGTAGCCAGTGGAGTCGTAAAAGCTGTGAATCGATTGTTATGTTAGACGTGTAGTAATAACATACCACACCATCCTTACAATGTCATACAATCTTTCAGTAGTATAACACCATATTTGGACCAAATCCTATGGTTTTGACCTCCATTCTATTTTCACGAGAGAAAATTATGAGTCGAGTACAAAACTCAAATGATAAAATCAATATGGTGACCAATCTGTGCAATTTACACGGAAACATATAAATAATGAAAAAAATACAACTAACTAAGGTGAATCTTGAGAAGCGTCCCCAAAATTGTCTTCTCGATTCCAATGTGATTTGGAAACAAGGATTATGGATTATAATAATTATAATCTGTCACGATCATCATCGTCATCAGGACCAACATCATATCATGAGCGTCAAGTGGAGTTACATAGATTCTCTCAGATTGTCACAACACAACGATAAAAATGAAGGGGTAAAAAATACAATGCGTGCTAAAATAAGTATTTTTTGCATTTTATAAAGTACATGTTTGGCAAAGTTAAGGTCATTTGATTATCTGTGTTGCAACTTAAAAAATATGTGAACAAACCAAATGAAATGATGCCCATGCGAGGTAACTTATGTAGGTACCTGTTACCTAGATAGTGTAATTTTTTATTTCAAGCTGCATGAGTTTTTAGTGAATAATAAATAGGTATCTATACCTATGCATATAGATATAATTATTTTATGCATACTGACGTCGACGTCTCGTCTCAAATCTCTCAAACCCCAACTTCCCAACCCATAATCTGATGACAAGTTCGCCTGGAGAAGAATTTATGAATTTCATGATTTAATCATTGGTTGGTTCAACCTTACAAATATTTTCTTACCCAAATGATCTCTTCATTAGCATTAGCAACTAACTAAATGTGTTAACTGAGTACCTACTTAGTATATCAACAGTTTCCCTACCATGTAATTCGTCCATTTATAATATTGTGCTTTTTGAATAATCTATCATCGCAACTGCAACAGCAACGCCAAAACCACAACAATAACAACGTTCGGTACTGGACTACGGCGTTCTCTACCACTGTCTACGATGTTCTGTGCCTAAAATGCCTTTTGTACCTCAAACTCCTGAAAGAATGATTTTTGGGTAGAGAACACCGCGGACTTTGAGGTAGAAATGGAATTTCAGGTAAAGCACACTACGGATCAGTACCCAATCACGCTCAATTATAAGTTATACGAGAAATATTATCGCACACAATCCAATCTGGACGATCAGCTTTTAGCACAACTCATACATTAAATTAAATATACCATGCAAATCATCTGATTTCAGCCCCATTTCCTTTTTAATATGTACATGTTATTAGAGGGAAAATTACATAGTGTAATCATATATTATTACAGAGCTCATGTTAATACGTGCACAGTGCTTTAAATGGGAGGAATAAGTTTTATGACGCACTCTCCACTTTCTTGACACTGGACATGTGATGTATAAAGTGTTCAGTAACACCAAGGTGTAAAGTGTGAGGTGCATGTACATGTGATCGCCTGTACGTACATACCAACCTACCTTACACTTAAACAAAATGTAGTTGGAGTACGCGTTAGCATAACAATTTGGTCACATCTATCCCATATGTGTTGAGCTACATAAACTTACTAAGGGTACTAAGTATAAGACTCCATGTGTCCATTTTCATTCGCATTTTTTCAAGTATTTCTAAAATCTCTTGTTACTGCCGATGCGATGTCTGTGTGTCAGGCGCAATACAGATAGGTGCAAATATCGTAGGTAATGCATATTATGTAAATTGGGAGCGTGGACTCCATTGGATGTTGACACAAAGGAGAATTTTGCAAGTAGAACTCTTAATCTGTGACAAGGAAGAACATCAATTTGTGACCCCCCTCCCGTCTCTATTTCACGACTCCCCCAAATCACCAAATAAGTCAACCAGGAGAAAATTTGCCGTTGCCATTTCCTTTTATGCCAGGTCTCGACATGATGATCGTCATTCTACTCACTTTAGTTTGTTTTCCTTTGAATTGCTTTTGCTATGCATTTCTATTTTATTTGTATTTGATTGGGTTGTATCACAATATAAAACAAAAAATACAACATTCAGACGCTGTTGTTATCTTTTTGTCATTTTAATTTTCAGGCTTGAGATGTATAGCTTGAGCATGTGGTCGTTTTCCATTCTGCATACCAATCTGTATATGTATTGTTCTGCTAATGTTTAGGCTCGAGTATTTTTGGAAACATGTCAAGCACATGCTACACTAAGGCTGTTGAAAATAGTTGATTTTCACTGTGGGATTTAAACATACATCCTTATGGACCTAAAGATGGGCATGTGCATAAAATGGTGATACACACTATTGGTTTCAACTTTCAATGCTAAACTTTGAGCATGTTTCCTCTCCTCTTCCCTTTGACCACAAAACTAACTTTACGTGGAAAATGAAGATAAATGTACCTCCAAAATGACATGATTACATGGAGGTAAGGTGAGAGCTGATAAGTTTGATACGAGTGAGATAGGAAGAAAATTGTGTTTTATAGAAACTATCCCTTCCATTTTACACGATACTTATCGTTAGACTTTTAAAGATGTAACATCAGCATCTCTACTCCACTCCCGTGAAGTACTCATCATGCTAACCATCATGTTTGCCTATTATCTCATAGTTACATATACGTACGCATACACGATAAGAGTGAGCACATGATCTTCAGTATCAGCATCATCAACGGTTTCAGGATCAGCATCAGCATCAGCTTCTCCAATTGACGACAGGACAGGTTGCACATCCTTATGCATATTCTCGTATCACATCCACATCCAGGCCCACTCCCTAATTCTCATTCATGATTATCAACTTATTCATTAAGTTGATTATTGCCAACAGGAGGATCCCTCGGAGAGTCGGTCGAGCCCAGGTTTAGGACAAGAATAAGAATACCACCATACCATTTAACCTATACATTAACATACCTTCGTCAAAGTCGAAACACTTGGAAATGGAAATGAAAATGGAAATGCAGAGTAAAGGGAGAAGAAGACGGGGCAATAAAATATTTTGGAACTGAAATAGAAGAGTAGAGTAGGTAGTGGCTCTGACTCTGCCTATACAAACGACCACGAACTAAAGGCTTGAGGTCTATGAATCCATTAGTTGAGTGTGATGTGTAAACTATTTCGTTTGACGCGCTAGAAGCTGAACCCGTAAAAAAACAAAAATCATAGACCATACGATGAGTAAATAGCAGTAGTGCAACCTTTCCTCAGTCCTATTATCAATTAACATGGTCGTTATAAGAAAAACCAAAGCATTTAAAAAAAAATTGACTTTGAACATTTGAGCGTTTTACACGTTATTTAGGAAGATATAACCTTGGAGTTAATGCTTCTTTACACTGTATAATTCTATCCGTACAGAACAGATAGACATTAATGTACTTGTATTTAATTGCATTTTCATACGTAACAGCAACTGCCTAAAGTCTATGGCCTGCCTGCACTCAAGTAATGTTTTAGCGGTTAGTGTATAGGTACGTTCTTATTTATTGCAATTAAACGACAAGGTGCTATATGTATTCACTCCCCCAACTCTCACCGTGCATACAAATATTATCTTGTGTGCTAATACGACTATGTTGTTCTTGTTAAAATTCTCTTTACCTTTCGGCTTCCAATTCTCCTATAGTCACATTTTAATGGCTTTTCGTTTTTCTATTCTTTCTACATTTTAGTCGACCGTTGCGTTGCTGAGTGCTTATGATTCAAATTGTTTGAGGCCCATCGCCAGTTATACTGTTCCCCTCACAACTTCCCATATATAGTAATGTGATGAGGATTAAAAATCTGTCTTCACTCCATCATATTTAGCTTAGCGCGACAACTTTGAAATGCACGTTGCTCACATGGTAATCATGGCATTGTGCGTCGTTCACTATGAGTAACAACTGCCGACAATGCATAACTACATATTAAGCTTTTGGATTTTGGATAGACCAAGGGTGGTGGTGGCGTGGTGTACAAAGAACGTGGTCCTATTGAGTTTATTCATGCAAGTATCTGCCACAGTATAATTACATATCTGCAGATTTAGGTGAGCGTAATTCGCATTTGTAAATTGTTTGTACTGCCCTTGTTCTCGACTACCCCGTTACCCGTCATCGCTACGCCACACTATAGGAGACAAGAAAAGAGCGAGAATAGAAGCGAGAGAGAGAGAGAGAGGCTGAAATAAAAATCTCAAATGCCTGTGGCCTATGAATATCAGAACCAGAGGGAGAACGTCATACTCCTTTGCAGACACATTGTATTAGATGTGACCATAGCGAAAATTCTAGCCTTATTTGTTATTCGCCAGTATGCTGATGCAGAAATAAACTTACCTAGGTACGTGTTGTTTATTGTTGTGATTCCTTCGGAAATAAAACCAGCTGCATAAATTTATAATATCATAATGCTAGAGACAAATTGTTTCATGATTTAATGTTGGTGGAAGAAGGGAGGGTTGGTTCAGGTGGATGATTATGATTGCTTAGAATTGTTAGAATTGGTCTTACTTCTCCTATTCTGTACATGTACGTCAATTCAATTGCTTTGCAGTGTTGTTCAAGGTATTACAATAAAATAGCGAAAACGCCAACTCAGAACAATTGAAATAATCGACGAAGGTAATGGTGTGAATGTGAATATGATTTCATGGAGCATTCATGTAGTTCAAAGCCAGCTTAGACGTTATTCTTATTCTTATGCTTACAGTTTATTACAATCCACAGGTTCTACTGCTTTTAGGTACATACATACATGCATGCATATATACAACGTGTCTTCCGTGTGCTTATCTCCATGGCTTAAATCCAGCTAAAGCTAAACATTATTATATTACGTTTGAAACGCTAACGCTAAAATACTGAAATTCCGAAAGTGTTTCTGTTTACAAGTACCCATTTGTTCCTCACTTGTTTACCACAAACTTGGTTAACTATTATTATGTTGCTGAGGCGATTATACAGACGGACTTCAATGTCATGACTATCACTAGAACACTTATTGCATTGTGATTGCGTGCTAAATTGCATCTGTTGTGTATGGATATGAGAAGTATCCCATATTGCATTGGATTGCACACGAAATCCTTGGATTTGTTCTGTTTTACCAGTTTCGTCGGCAATTTCCTTCTGACTCCGTACTCATCGATGTATCCGTCTCACTTGGCGTTCAAGCAGACAGTCAACAGTCTTCATTTAGTCCATTTCATCTTTTCGTCCAGTTCTTTTGTGACGATGACGTCGAATCGAATCGAAACCAGAAGACGGAGACGGGAAACAACAACAACACATTTTAGCATTAATGAAATGTGAAATGTGAAAAGTTTCGTGGCTACAGACCACGACAAATGTATGTGTACAAGCCTTGCACCGTACAACTTGGTAATTTACATATGGATGGAGCTGTTTGTTGCTATTGAAGCTGGAGCCAGAGCAGAGTGCCTGTGCCTCGCTCACAAAAGGTTCTCATGCAGTGAGTGTCCGTGGACATGCATACCGTTTGAGGGTGAGATTGAGATAAAACTTTGTTATTTCTTTGAGCTCGAAGCTGCAAGTCAATTCAGATTGTGATAACTACAAAGTATACTACAGACTACAGGACAGGGCAGACCGGAGTACCGGGCTTGTAAATTCATAAATTATTCCATTTTACTTATTTTATACTTTTGTGTTGAACATTTACACTGAAATCCCCTTGAGCAATCAACCCTTCCTGTACCCCTCCCCCGCCCCCGCCTGATCTGTCTCCCACTCCGTTCATTCCACGATGCAGTCGACGCTCCACAATTCCACACACTCAGCAGCGCCTAGGATGTTCTTCTTGGTCTTTGTTAGCTCTTGTTAGTATTCCCGAGGCAATGATATGCATGGATGCATTGTGTGCAGACCGACACAGGACTGTCTGTCCTGTGCGCTTAAATCCTAAGGACCTATGCCTATCGTTGGTGTTGGTTGGTTTACTTCTTTTTCTACCACCATTATACGTCTACTCTACACAACACAACACACTCAAGTCAAGATTCGTACGCTCACACGGTTAGGCTAAATACACCACAGTACCACACCATACTCCTCAGAATGGACAATACATTGAATTGAATTGCATACTTGGTATATTTACGTGTGCTTTGGTCTTGAGATATTTAGTTACGAAATCTGGACAGTCAAGTCACATCTTCTTTACACCTTTCAGTTTCAATTCAGCTGGAAGTGGAACCAACTCTTTCACGCAGCTACAGACACTCACACAAACACACACACACACACATCTCACACTCACAAACAGAAAGCCCACATCTTAAAGTCATCATTTTGAGTCCGTTGAATAGGTACCAAATGGTGAATTTGATTGCCAATTTTATTAGAATTTACGACCAAGAAACTAACTGTTTATGAAGACAGTTCTACAGTGTCTGTATCAATTACATACAGTACATTGACTACATACATACATACATAGGTGTAGGTTGTCAGACGAAGATCTCTATTCATAGTAAAGACTGCAAAGACTGTGCAGAGTACAGTTAGTTCGTTATCATCATTTCACCACCCTTTATTGGTATAAATGGTGATTGTAATCTTTGTCATCGAACATTATTTTATGTCCATGTCTGCTTTGTGTCGAGACTCAATTCTCACTTGAAGACAAATAGGAAGTTGGTCAAGCCATCAGTTTTGATCAGAAGCCACATTGTTTTCCCTAATGCACTTCCAGGCGCACAATACCATTCAGTTGAATCATTCGTCAGGAGTGAACTGATATTACGTGAGAAGTAGAAGGGAAGAGAGGCGAAGTGAATAGAATCATCAACCAAGGTCTATCGTAGCCAGTCATTGGTGTTGGTATGAGTTCATGCTGGTCCTGCGGTGCTGGTGCTGGTGCTGTAGTGTGCCCGAGTATTATTCTGTGCCTGTGATGGTTCGAGGGGAGCAGCATAACTTCCACAGACAAGTAAGGCAAGGCGAAGCGAAGCAAAGCAAAGCAAAGCAAAGCAAACCAAACCAAAACCAGCTACCACTCAAGATCAATTGAAGGAACATATTTATTACGTAGAGTGCTGTGAAGTGAACTTCCATAAGTTATCTATACACACACAATAGAGTCTCTGTTTCACATTCTCATTGTTCTATTGCAATCTTGGAGTGCCCCTGAAGTTTATCTTGATATCCCCCACTCTGTCTTCCACATACCTTCAACCATCTACAATCCACCAGCAAATACGATCTGCGATCTCCCATCTACCTTCCTTCCTATTACTTTGCAAGTATTTCAGCTCCTTTCTGGATACACACGTACATCAAATGAACGACTAACAAAACGATAACGTCGGAGAACAAGAAGTAGTGGTGGACTCAATGAAGGTACGACACGCATATGGATATACATACGCATAAGAGATTTTACGCTCTCGCTCAACGTATTGTTATCAGCCCAGAGAATGTAGAGGAGAAAAAAAATTCAATAGCGTTGGAGTTGGTCGAGAAAGGAGAATGTGCGAAACAGTAAGGCTCCGATGGCATTGTTACCCTTTGGAATATGATGTGTTCCATTCTGTAATGTAACTAAATCCCATCTATCTAGTCCATCTATCAATATCTTCGTCCCAATCAAAGTTGCAAACATTCAAATCAAACCCATATGCTCCGAAGAACTCTGTTGGCGGTTGGCGTGCTGGTAAGTCTAAATCATTTATTATGTCAGTATCAGTCCACGTTCGCCGTCCGTAGGAACTCTCTGTACTACACATGTCTCTATATACTCCCAACACTACTCTAATTACCTGTACGGGAACCTTGTAATACATAAATCTCAGCGCGATCTACGGAGTATGCACGTGTGCCATAACTGTCGGTTTTACTAGGCGTATGAGTTACAAGAGTTCTAGAACACATTCAAATTTGCACTGTCCGTCAGTTTATGTAGACTTGTTAATCCACCTAGAAAGGATCCATCGTGGCCGTGCACTGTCTACATCCATGGATAAGTACACTCTCCGAAATCCTTCATCTGTTACTCAGCTGTTAGTTAGCTAATAGTTTCCCATCTATTACTCATCTGTTACTCACCTTAAGATGCGCTTTTTCGTTGATTCGGTGTGTAATAGATGAGTAACAGATGTCTTTAAAATTATCAAGAGATGAGTTGGCGAAACTCTGGAGAGATGCTTTAAGAACTACGACTTCGAGATAGGAAAAAACTCAATATCAAGACGAGTTTTACCAACTCATCTCTTGACGATTGACGATTTAACTACCTGTGTTACTCATCTAATCTAGGGAAAAGTTATTCCTGAAAAACGCGTCTTAAAGTGCGTAAAAGATAGACAGAGTTCGGAGAGTGTTGGCTATGTAGACATGAGGGAAATTTTACGGTGAGTCCTCCCTGTTTATCTAACATCCTATCCCCATCCATATGCAAAGAGTGAGGAGACTGTAATATATTTTTATGATTCTGGCATTCTGGTTCACTATACACTGTGTCATGCACTATTTTATGCGCATACAGTTAAAGTTGTCTGCATGGAACGTAGTGTGAGGATATGGTAGTATTTTTGCAAGTGTACATGAGCGCCTACACGAATGAAGTTGAGATTCGCAACATGTATGCAGATAGCTCCGCATTGCTTTGACTGTGCACGAGCACGAAAGGAGTAGGTACAGGTAAATGGAGAGAGAACTGAAACTGAATCTGTCGGTCGACATTAGGCATGCACGCACGTATGATAGATTAAGTTAGGCTCTAGCCGAGGCAGCAGGCGGACTGCATACAATAGCTAATATTTAGTGGATGTAAGTAGATGGATTGGAGTCAGAGTACAAAAGTATTCTACAGAGATTACATGTGTTCCTTGACGTTGACTCACCGTCCATTTACATTACACACTGACTATATAGACAGAGAACCAGAGGAAACTACAGATACATTCGCCAGTTCAGTGTGGCCCCGTGTGACTACCTTATCCACCACACACTCCTTCATCCGCGGTACATACCACACTTCTTCTCCAAGGCAAAAGTGCACGAGAAGCAGACGAGTGGATGCTACAATGCTGTGTAGTAGTTAGTAGTGCAACTCCATTGGAAGTCAAAGGAATAGCACATGGATAGTGCAGTGGAGGACGGTGAGTAAGCTGAGGCTGTTCCACAACCAACACTTTTTCACGAGATCACAACATCAAGCGTTGATGGTGAAGGTGTAGCTTGAGCTCTTTTCAGTGAATTCTACGTGTGGAGAGACGAGCCAAAGGAATAATCTGTACAGTGTATCTGTAGCAAGCAGAGGCGGAGGATGTTACAGGGAAAAAGGAGCCGAGCATAAAAGAGTGTAGTAAAAAAAGGAAAAAAACATATTTGCCTTGTTTTGCCAAATGAGGTGACGAGCAAATTTCCCTTCAGTACCCTCAATCCTCAATCCTCATCATCAACGTCGTCTTGTAGTTGCAACCAGAGAATCCTAATCCGTATTCCTTTCGTCAACCACGGACATCCACAGAACACGTCCTTTGACGATTCACAAGAGAAAGAACAGAAAGAAGACAAGAAGAGAACAAAAAGGAAAAGGAAGACAAGAGAGCATCAGAGAATACTTATGGCAACTACTGAAAGGAGAGGAAACACACGGAAAGTGTGCACTGACAAGTCACAAATATATATTTCTATAGAGTAGGTAGATATCCTTCACAAAAGATAATACCATACGAGCAAGATTCACCAGAGAAGTTACACTTTGGCTATATTCAGAGAGATTTGTCGTGTCGGGTGCATTCGACTTGGACTCTTACCGATGAAGATAGACAACTGTACTACAGATTCATCTACAGATACCTCACTGTCTCCCTATAGCTCCACACCTCCATTCGAACGCCAACTACCCTCCACCATCTACCAGTCGACGGAAACTATAAAGCACTGCTGATGTCTTGAATCAACAGCCGTTTTTTTAAGTTGTGTGTAAACTCAACTGCTCAACTCATCCTAAAAGTCGGCATTCAAGTCTCCATAGAAGAGAACACGACGACGAAGACGAGAGGAATAAAAGACGAAGAAGAGGAGATAGAAACACAAGAACAAACAGACAGACGAACACACACGACAGAGCTCAAGTGCACGTCGAGATCCGTACACACATAATAGACGCTTCCTATCTATACATCCATACCTACGACTACGACTTACCACGGGAGGAGAGTCAGTCGTCACAGTTAACAGTGTGCTCCGGCTAAAAACATGGAAATGAAAATTGGAGTAGAAGTGGAACCAACTTCAGTTTGAGATGTGCTGTGGATAAGATGTGAAAGAGGTAGGCAGAATCTGTAAATGTAGAATTACTTGTACATCTACTTACAGAACTTACACAGAAACACACCAGAAAACATAATGGAGCTCTTTGGGAATGACGGGAAAAGGAGAACCGAGAGGACGACGACATGACACGACAATTACAAAGTATACCTGCTAACTACTTACACTATTTGCACTACTTACACTGCTTACACCACTCACACTACTCATACACTCTGATTAGTTAAGATGGTCTCCTTCCATTTGCCATATGATGTCATCGGTGAACTCCGCTAGCCTTTTTCCATTCCACATGATAATGTATTGATCTCTTCTCATTCTCATTCTGATGAGCCGGCGATGCTGATGTGCACAACGAGGAGAATGTTGAATGTGTGCCGTGTGGTGACAGTGTGAAGAGTGGAAGTGGAGAATGAACGACAGTAGTACTTAAAATTACAATAAAATACATATTATGGCTGAGTTTGAAGCGTAAAAAGCTGACGATGAGAGTTTTATTAGAGGAACGAGGAGTGCGGGAGAGGCGAACGAGGGAGATAGCATGAGAGAGAGAGAGTGAGGTCTAAACAGGAGCAGCGCAGATCCGCTCTTTAGTGCTACATACACACAGACTTATCGTTAGAGGAAAAGTATTAGTGGGATAAATTTGTGTCTGTTTCTCAGCATTTTGTGCACCACAGAACAGCATTTTATAAAGTCAAAGCAGAAGAGGAGAGAAGACACGAGAGAGTGGTGCAGGAGCAAAGGAGAAACAACGAGCAGATTTAGTAGGTTGACTCTAATAGTCCGATAAAAGCGAACACAAAGTAAAATCATTTTCTGCATCATCTGTACCGTTTGCAGTTTGTATTGCACTTTGCGGTATCGTTGCTCTGGAGCTTTGTATCAGTAGTCGGGAGTTGGTCGAGGTAGTTGTAGATTCTCGTAAAGTTAGTCATAGGTAGGGAGTCGACATCAAGTCAGTCCGGAGGAGTAGCGAAATGTTAACGTTCAGCGGTCAGAGCGGACAAGTTCGTGTAGGACTTGAACGTAGACGTTAGTTGATCCGTCTGGACCTGTTGAAGCATCTGTAGAAGTAAAGGGAAAGGGAAAGGAATAATATTACATTCATTTCCAGGCCTAGGCGTATCATTGTGGAATCAAAGGTGAGTACGTACACAACACAGACCAGTGGACTGGAGAATCCTCCACTCACTGACTGTCAGCATTCTCGTGGTATAGGAAAATTGAAGTCAAAAGTTTACAGTTTTACAGTTTCCAGCCTTCGGAGTTGTACACACATGGAGTAGGTACTACTACCTATTGTGCATCCCAGTGATGATGATACAACGACGGCTGCTCGTAGAAACTTAGTGTTTGTGTACCAAGAATTACTGGAGGATCATAGACTCGTTTTCGTATAATTATGAATTAAGCTTGGAGCGGGATTATCATCATTATAATCAGGGTGCACTCACTCACTCCTTTCCTTATGTACTTGACACAACGTGGTTGTTGAGAAAGAGTATTTGGCATTTGATGCTCAAGATTGCAGTGTGCAGTGTAGTCTTTTTTGTTTTGTACACACGTTTCTATCCATCCCTATACACACTGTATTATATACTAGTACTAGTATAGCCATGAGTCCAAGTGGAAAGCCAACTGCAAGAGCTCCCCGAGCATGTTCACATCACCAACGTTGAAGCGTAGCATCAGACGATTACCTAAGCCTCAGTCTAACCAAGACACGAGTACAAGCACACACATACACAAACACTTGGTCTTCTCATCTCTTTCTACTTGTCTTTCTTTCTTTATTTTATGGAACAGGAACGAACAAGTCCAAGCGGAAATTTGAAAAGTTGGACGGGAACAAGAGCAGCCCAGAAGAACAGAAGAACGAGCAAAGTCAGAGCAAGTGTGTACAAGTTGTTTCCTAGACTTTCTGTCGGTCGTATTCGTATTCGCATCGCCTCGTATTTGTAATAGAATAGTGCATAAAAGACGAAGCCTAGTCTGTAGTCTGAGTGTGATGCTCTGCTCAGCTCGGTTCTGACTCTGACTCTGTGGTATGGTGTCGAAGACAAACAAAGTGTTTTTGCTCAAACAGGAAGTTTGTCAGCCAGAGTTTTCTTGTAAAGCTAATCATTGCATTAGTCGTTTGAAGTTGGACTGCGAGTATACAAGAGAACACACAACCAGTCATTGTGACCATTTTTACCATTCATTTTGTCGGACAATGCCAGTATAATTATTGTTAGTTTCAACATTTATGAGGATATTATTACTCCAAATTAGTTAGTGACTAAGAGCAACTTGAACAGTCACCATCCGCAATTCATAATGCAAGACTCACAGTTCCTTCCTCAGCACCAGAACCAGCACCAGAACCAACACCAGAACCAGAACCAGCATCATCACCCACAACAACAACAACAACAACACGAACATCCACATCCACAATGTTCGCCCGCAGTCCACCGATCGAAAACAATTCCGGCGGAAGAGTCGCAGCTGTAAGTTTTCCACTTTTATTTCGATTCGTAATTAAAATACATGTGCCAACTATTTTTTGCTCGCTACAATCTCAATGTACGTACCTATACTTGTGACTTGACACTTGACATACAGAGGAATGGAGCAGTCAAAGATTAGGGAAAATTAGAAATTTGCACTAAAGAATTATTGACACTATAGTAAAACAATCAAACTCTTAATGACGAGAATCAAATGTCAAGAACGTCATTGTACTAAAGTGTAAAGTGGAAGTGTTGGTCGACTTAGTTGGCAATCATCTATTTATTGGTCACGGAGACACATATCCACCTACCTACCTACTTGAATTTAAACCTTAAACCAAATGAATTGAATCGAATGTACGTGATTTGACTAATGGGATCGAGTTATGGACAGTAACATGGACAGTTGTAGAATATGTCTGTATATTTTCCCTTTCAATTAATTAATAGGATTGTGCATTTGAAAGTTTTTAAATGTTTTATGATGTTGTTCTTTGGTGTGGTGTGGTGTTGTGTCGTGTATGTATCTAGGGGATGGGGAGTGGGGTGAATTGAACACAAGGAAACACGTTTTTTTACTTCTCTCCTTGTGTCTCTGTTCATCTGCTTGAGTTCGACAGTTGTCGGTCGATACGTTGTGTTGGTGTTGAGCTCGGGTCTGGTCTGCGATTCTCTTCTGTTTACAGATAGTTGAGAGACTGAGAGTGTGGTGGAAAGTGATTGATATTGATACAAATAATGTGTGTGTCAATACCAAGCTTTAGTTCATTTAGGCGTGGAATATGAAGATATGATGAGTATGAGCACATGTCTTTATTTTATTTTTATTTTATTTATTTTCTGATACGTTCGACTTACTTAATGCGTTACATGATCGAGTTGAGTGTCACTTGGTAATCACTATTTTTATCATGACAAACTATTGTGCCCTCCATTTATCTATGAATATCATTACATCTGTCGAAAAATAATTATTGTTCTTCCTCCGAGTCAGTGTGGCTGCTTGTATGTATCTTGACAGTGCTCGCATAATGCGTATGTTTGTTTGTGTTTGTGCATGTCATGGAGAGAAAAGATACACAGGGATTGCAGAGAACATGTAGCTATTGAACTTGAGGCGTAGGACTGACACGTACTAATGCAGCTTCGTTGACTTGTCTCATGTCTGCTTTGGAGGAACGCTAATGTAAGTAAATGATATGCTCCGCTGTAATATCCCCCTGCTACACTACACACTGCACTGAATCGTTTCGTTTCACCATTTCTATAATTTATCTCTTCGCGAGCTGGATGATCTCCACATGTTCTTACAGCGTTTCATGATAATATTTCCTACAGTGCGGTACACAGATAGCAAGAGAGACAGATGCAGTTATTATGTAGCCATACAGGGAGTTGTGTATGAAGTAATATATTTATAAATACCCAGGTAGCTGGTTTGATGTTGGTGGATACCAACACCAACTGCTCCAATGCCGTTCTGCTCGGGTTACAAAGTTTTCGACACAAATTCAAACCAACTTGGTTAATGTTTTGATGTTTGTGTTGGGGGTATGATTCTACTCGGACATATTTATTAAATGTTGACGGTATTATTTCAAATGTCGTCAAAAATGGAAGTAACTGCGAATGCCGTGGTATGGTATGTTCTGCTCCAGTTTAGTATGGCACGGGATGATGAGAACAGAATGATGAGGAATTGGGTATCTTCCATGAGAATCCAATATGGTACAGTGCATTGCAGTAGAATCCTGGTACAGGTTTATTACATCATTGCATAACGATTCTACCTCCGTGTTGGCTGAAAACGAATAACCTTGCCCTCTTCATTTTGCTTTGGTTTATTTGACTGACTGCAGTCTGCAGCAGTCATTTATCAGAGCCTTTTGAGCTTCCCAAAATAACAATAACGTCAGTTGTGCTCGAATGATGATCCCTTTTGCTCTTTTCCTAACTTACGGCCAAGAAGCTCCAGTTGATCGAGGAAGTTCACGTAAGACAAGTCCACGTCTAAAAGTAGGAAAATTATTATTAAAATTAATTAGCCGGAGGTAATAAAGGAATGAAATGACGACGATCCGTAATGAAGTTGAGGTAAATGGTCTGTGGAGGAACTGGTGATGTTGGACTTGTCATGTCATGCCAAAGGGAGCACGCACCAGGCTCTGTGTTCCAAGAATAAGACTGATTAGATTACTTTGAGAATTTGAGCTGGTAGTACCCGATAGAATAGAAATGATAGATATCTACTGATGAAAGAGTCCACTCGACCGTCTTCTGACCCTCCTTATTCAAAAAGAAAACTTTAGTTTTCCATCCTGTCCTCCTCCCACTTCGCCCTTCATTCATCGAGGCCAGGCGTGTTGCTCACTCCCAATCAAACACTATAGATTTATGAGCAATATCTGATGAGCATGAGAGTTGTGTAAATAATGTAAGCACCTAAACACATACTTGAGATACCTACGTTTGTTGTTGAGACGCTCAAGTTGAAAGGTTAGTATAGACGAGCCAAGTGTTTTAGTGGAAGCATCGCAAAAAATCTCGAGCAAATGGAATGCAGTCGTCAATTGTACGAGTCACAAGTAATAAAATAGAAATAGTATGTCATTCTATGGCAAGGCACGGAGGAAAAATTATCGGATGCCTAAAAGAGATGCAGAGAGTTGGAGTTGTGAGTAATACTAATAGTTGGGGGATGTGCGAGTGCGAGGAGAACTACAGCTGATTTTATGCAGACCTTCCTACCAACCGAGCTCGTATTGATGCATGATTTTGTATTTGTAGGCTACTGTGCAGATTGCAGACGGTAGTTTTATAGAAGCGTTCGGGTTTCGGCATCGTATCGGTGTCGGCGTTCGTACTAGATTGACTTCTGACTTGACTCCACTTGACTTTCTAAAGTCATGAAAATAGTCGTACGTACTACAATGCTTTTGTGGTAGCTCCATATCAAATAGACAATATTTATGCGATGGTGATTATCGTGTTGTTGGTTTTAACAAGTAAGAGACGTGAATGCATGTGAATGACAATAATGAATATCGTGAGTCCTTCCCTCATATTAACCGTGATAATCTCTTCAGGTTTTCCGTAGGTTATGTTCCGCACTTTATCGCCGTACGTACGCCCTTATTCAAAAGTCCATATCTGACTACCTACCTATCCAACCTATACAATCCATGCAGCACGGTAACAACTTCATGTACAACTGCTTGCTGCGATCTCTCTCTCTCTCTCTCTCTCTCTCTCTCTGGATTGCAATTGGAATGAATCGAGCTTTCAGCTAAATATATTGAGAAATAACCCAATGACATCCTGCTTGTTTCGTTAGCACTTCAACTGGGATCTTCTTGTATTTATGTATTGTCTACGTCGTAGAAATTACTTTTCGCTCTGCTCCAGTTTTTTCTCGTCTTCCATCTTCTATCTCACTGCCTACATATCTGCATGCCTGTCCGTTTCGTTCTCCTGCCTGTCTCTCATCCAGTCTCTCTATTCCTCCTCGATGTTCTCGACGTTGTTTAGATTGGCAGAGCTAATTATAAGCAAAACATTTCAGACAAAATAAATTCGTTTCCTCTCGTTTCATCTCATGCATATTCTATTGTGGTGTACGTTACCATTCAATTATAATTTCTCAATCGTGGCATCGTGCTAAGGCATTTTTTATTTCATTGCTTGTAGTTTTTTGAGTACCTGCCTATTATCAGGCTTGTACACTTATGTTTGGTATGTACATCTACAAAGAAGCCTCTCCGCCCGTGCATACTCACTCTAGACCGCAATGTGACCGCATATTTATTATCACAATAAAGTGTGATTTTCGTTTCCGATCACATATTTCAATCTCGAGTTTTTAAGTGTAATTTATTTTTCGGTAAATAATATAAAATTAAATGCAAACTTGCACCACCACACCAGTGCGATGATCGAGGTTTTGGTTTTCATGATGAAACATGTGTAGTAGCAACATGGTTCACGAAGGAGTACATTCACTACATGTTATGATAGTGATTGAGTCAGAGCCGTAATAAATTTTGGTTATTTAGGTAGGTATTTCTGATTTCATTCCCCATCTGATATGGATATGCCTGTATCGGTGCATTCAACTGTTTATGACTTCTTTACTGCATGGCTGTATCTTGGGATTTTAGTTTTTAGTGCCATAAAATATTATGGGAAAATGGCTTTAGAAAATCTATTCGGAATACACACAAATACTTGCCACTGACAAAATGCGCCGTTAGGATGTGAGTGAATATGTTAATGTCAACTTGGAGTTTAAATGGTAAAAGTGGAAAAGTTGGAATGAGCTGCATGTCCAATACAGACTCATCAGCAGAAGTGTACGCACACACAAACACAACGCCCCAACCAGTCATGTGTACATGTGTCTAGATGTATCTTTGGCTCTCATAGAGTTGCTCCACTTCCACTGGAGCTACCAACCTACCTACACTGACAAATATAACGAGCTAGAATTTGGCTGGTGGAAATTATAAAGTATTTGTTCAATCTTACGATTAGTTAGTTGTCAGATGTTGTGTTTCGCTGGATGCTCATGCATACCATGTTTCTATTTAACTCAGAGAGATGTGGCATGTCATGTTGATTTAAAACACAAACCGAACCGCAGAGGATCTCAAGGTGAAATGATAACTCAAGACGAATATTAGAATTCGAGCTTTGGCTCTTGTTGCTACTCGTTGGTTACAGTTTCACAACGTCGAAATAGATAATTAGTTTAAAAAAGAATGTTGGATTGCAAGTTGGCACATTCGTAATTACCTATGCATGTATACATCTATAGCTCGGCAATCTGCGAGCTGCACGGGAACCCAAAAGGTAACCGTGGTAGGTAATCTTCTTGCAGAAATCAAAGCACAAGAGGAGAACTTGTTATCAACTCTTCAATATTATCGAAAGTGTATATGTATAGCCAGAAAATTCTCAGAATTTCTTACTTCACTGGAAGACAATTTAGTCTCAGGAGGATTTTGAAAACTTTCAATTTCCTTTTGTACTTCCTTTATACGTCTTGGTCCGTAGTTTTGGCAAAAGTCTGAATAAGCGGAGTGTCTTTTGTAGTGTGTTGCCATTGCCGGTCCCGAAGCCGGTGCGGCAGAAATGAAAGGATAAAGGAGAATCAGTGAAATATATATGTATTGCGTATCCATACGGTACAAACCATTCTACACGAGATGATAGAAGTGATGCGGAAACATCAAAATCCTTGCTGTCTATTACACAAGATTCTTGAGAAGAAGGTATGTATAGGTAGAATATTGAGATCTGAGAAGAAGAAATTGGCACTATTTTCTTCACTGTTCGTGTAATTTGATATGTAATGTAGTGTGTTTTCTAGGAACAAGGGCATCCTTTACATTAATATCAATACCCAATTTCTAAATTTAGTGAGCGTTTCGACGTTTCGACGTTTCATAAAAGGAAGGTGAATGGAAAAATTAAATACCGGATAAAACTATGGCATTCACCGTTTACCGTTAACTTGTCAAACGTATATTTCGACTGAAGATAAATGCGAGCTATAAGGGGTGACATTTCTCATATTTCTTCCTCTTATCCCATTGCTTGGAATTTTTTAACAAATAGTTCCGCTCCCTTTTTTCAAAACGGTCCATTAATTTGTTGCCAAACTTTTCTCGAACCAAGCATAAGCATTCATCTGTCTATAGACCCACTTAGGTATGTACCAACTTCAAAAGTTCCTGAGTACGTCTGTCGTGTGTCTTATTACTACAGGGTGGTATGGATGTAGGTATGTCTACATAATTATACTACCATTTTAGTACGTGTAGCTGCGGCAGTTCGTGAATTTCGGTTCCGGATATTTGATTTTCCTTCGAATAGGTAGGCCCTCCACTCTCACACAAATTGCAGTCTTGCTTAGCATCAGCATAATACACGGGTATTCACGCTTGGATGAACCGGCTGTATAGGTACGTAATAATCTCAGTTCAGTTATCGCACTTCTAGCTTCCCCATAATGATTTCACAAATACAATTAACGTTCTCAAAAAGGTAATTTCGCAATTTGAATGAGTTTTCCCGCATCTTATGAGTTTTCAAACAAAAATAAAGCAATCAATTTCTAGTTAATGGTCGCATCTTGTACACGGACATAACATAGTGCCTTACTGTCTTCATATCGATCACCCAGTACATCACACGATTAGCACACCCAACGTCCACCGTTGAGTGAATATTCTTCCTACGCTTCCTACAAACTGCAGATACCTGATCGAATTTCTTAAAAGGCTTAATAATTTTCTTCCGTAGCAGTACTTCCACACTGACTCACATAATTACATACGGACGGTGCCAAGAAGATAAATTAGAAACGAATGCAACACAGTCCATGCACGTGCTGGAGTGCATAAGCACAAAAGGCTAATGATGAGTATTCCGGCTTGGAACGAACGACAACCCAAGTACTATGTAGTACGTACATATAATTACTAAGGTGGATGGTTAACCTGCTATCTCATTCTCGTCCAAAGGTTTCCTTCAGCCATCTCAACAACTAGTGCTCTTATCATTCTGTTTCTCTTGTCTCTCTGACTCTCCTGCACTACTTGTAGTCTCTTGGAATAATTGAAAGTTGAAGTGGGTGGATAACGGCAAGGAAGAAACAGGCACACTAACTTAAGTTATCGTTAGCGTTAGTACATGTGACTTGACTCCTACATTCGTATTCAGAGGAAAAATTAAATGTAAAGATAAGGGAATCATATACTTTGTCTCATGCAAACTACTCATATGAAATTTCTACATCTATAGCAGATAATGTTTATCTCTGACCGCCTATTTGCCTTCGTGCCTTGTTGAGCTAAAGATTGACTCACTGACTTAGAAAATAAGTGGAATATTAGAGGATCCTCATCATCTCGCGAAGACCACACCAACTCGACAGATACAATAATAATTACCTTGTTATCTATACCTAACATATTAATGTGGCTCTGTCTACATAAATTGACAATTGTCTCTACCCTCTACATTCTAGATGACATATTGATATTACATATTTCCATGTCCCTTCTTGGCAATCTTGGCTTGGAGGAGAATGAAGGAGTGAGTGAGTGTGTGCGTGTGCATGTGTACAAGAATACTATGTATGTAACATGTAATAATAAGTCTGAGCAGTAAGAAATAGTATCGTAGGCATGTTTGAGCTCTTGCACTCTTTAAAATTCGATGAATCACCAGAGGTATGTTGCTACTCATTCGAATCATGTAATCCAAAATTCAAAGTAATTTTTGGCAATGTAATAATAATGATGACTTAGATACATCACGAGCCAAACTCACAGCTGTGGCATTCTCAACGAGAAAAGCAAGCTTGAAAAAAACTGAATAAGCAAATAGTATTGATTGAAGAATATTAATTTCCGGGCTTTAAATTTATTTATCATTGGATAGCTGTGGATGTGGATGTGGATGGGCATGGGCATGGGCATGTGTGACTACTTCGAATAACATGTCGTACGTGGGAAGCAGAGTTGTTCTCTCCTTCCCCACCCAATAAAGGATATTTGGCTGTAATGACTTGTACACCTCGTCGAACATTTTACATATTATGATATGACCAGACCAGGACCAGATTCGCACAGAGGCTCTCACTGATTCATCCTTTAGTCATAAATTAGCAATCATTCTCCTATCGCGCCTAGCATCTTATGTTTATGCTTACATTTTACCTTTATCTTCTACTGTTTTACACTGCGACTACCATATTCCGACCTTCTCACCTCTTTTCTGTTCACCACATGCATGCTACAAGTCCTCAGATTCAGATTCAACGCCTGCATTGTGCACACCACAAAACTTCATTCTAGTTCCTTTGTTTACATGTCATAGAGCGATAAAGCGAGGCATTTGAAATTTCTGTAGATTTTTACATTGATAGGATCGTTTTTAAGCACATTTTATTTTTGGAACAAGCCGAGCTATGGAATTTCACTACGAAAGGAATTTTAATTTAGACTTTGCCATACAATGATTTGTATATTTTGGGTGGAAAGGTTTTCTCTTGATGTAAATTGATGTAAATACCGTCATTGAATTACTCTTTCTGGTGAATGGTGAATGGTGAATGCAACTTGGTACTTAATTATAATCGTAGGTATGCATCGTGAACTTTGGTAAAGAGGTAAAGAGGAACCTTGCTTCTATTTTCTGAACAAGATTCTTGTCAATATACTTCTCTGTTGTGTGAGGTAATGATGTACTGACTGAGACGACTGAAGGAAGAATAAGAATGAATGAGGATGCATGAAGAATGGATGTCCATGCTGGTTTCAGATAAAATGGGAAAAACAAGACGCTATTTACTCCTTGGATTACGGTAAAATGCTGAATTTTACCATACTTTAAAGATTCAAGACTTGTTTGTTATTACTCGCATACATAAAGTGAAGGTATATTTTCATTTGAAAGACATTTATTTTGTCCGGCTTCAAGTACTAAATCTGAACTTGTAAACATTGAAATATATGTCACGGACACAAGTGAGGCGCAGAGGGAGGAAGATACAGGGAAAAATCCAAATCCATACATTAAGTTTCTTGTAAATCCTAACTTACATGTTAATGATGATGTATTCATTACACGAGACGAGACTTTGCTGGCAAAGAGCAAAGAGTTAAGAGAGAGATAAAAGGAACTGACTGTGTGTACATACAGCACTGCGCTGAGGTGAGTAGTGAAAAACGCCAAGAAATGTTTAAAGTTGCTACTCGCACTGCTTTTCAAGCATAAAACCATGGTGTCGGAACTGCGTGTCCAAACATTAGGAGCTATAATTCTGTGTTCTGTGGTTGACTGACTCGCTGGGTAACTTAGTTGTTTTTGCACAGGCAAAAAAATTGTTTCTATTCTATCATTCCGTGCAAAAAAATTACACGATGCGAATGTAAAGGGAGTATCCTGACTTCTTATGGTTTTGAACCAAAGTCGAGGGGAAAGAGTAAAGTACAATATAAGGATGATGCAGTAAATAGGAGAAGAGCAGGGATGGTTATTGAAGACACTGGCAAGTTAAAGCTGGGAATTGAACTGTTGAAAGGCCACAGGTGGTGTGAGGTGGCCTGGCTTTTATGTTTTACGGGACTTGCGTTACGAATGAGAATTTTTGGGTTGAGTCAACTTTGACTCGCTGCCTCATGACTCTTCTTTTCAGATCGTGTGTATGTGTGTGTCTGTGTGTCTGTGTGTGTATGACTCGAATCTCTAGTGTTCTCTTGACGGTAAAAATATTCACATTAACGAAACAACGAAAAGAATCGTGAATAAGGAATGGCTTGAGAAAAAAAGATTATTGTCAGAAAACTATGTAAATTCTAAATGGAACTTCCACGCCAACATGGATAATAATAAAAGGAAGACGCGAGTGGAATTAGCAGAAGTGGAATACAAAAAAGATATATGGGTAGTTTACATCTTCACATTAGTACGAAATATATACTAGGTACGTGTTATATTTTCATCTTAGTCATTCCCTTCATGCATGTATCTCTTCCCTATATTTTCCTGTCTGTCCTTCCTCCTGCCTCTGTTGCGGAGAGAATAGTGCATTGGACATGCAGTTACTTTATCTCTCTAAACTGGAGTTGGTATTTGAATCATAAAAGATCCTGGTAAGTTTAAAGTAGATACTAGATACGTGTATGTGATGCGGACAACAGGCAAGTCCCACAGAACAGAATCGATATGATTATTATGCGTATTTGCGTTTGATAATAATATATTATGGATCCCCTGTTCTGCTCTTACAGTGTGTCTATATACAGTATGATTTCACTGCACTGACTGGAGATTGTGACCAGAGTAGCATGTCGTCAAGCGTCAGTTTTGCATCACTTTTTCCCAATTCTACTCTACAATTCAGATGAAGTTCATGCTGCTGTCTTGAAACCTCTTAAATATTTTCACACACCTAGGATACCTGAACACACATACATACAATCGTGCTCAGGAGTCCAGTCGTTCCAATCGTATGGAATTTCATAGGAAGTCTACAGAAACAAGTCCAACTACCTACTGACTGACTATATCTCTCCGATTCTTACATCTTGACTGTGCAAAAGTGTACTCAGAGTAAATCATCAGTTGGAGAGTGGAGAGAGATATACAGTGTTGCAGAGTCGCAGCCGAGAGTATTTAAGTTTGAAATAGCTACAGAGGAGTAATAAATAAAGATATGGAAATAACGGTATTATGGGAGAGGCTTTCGATGACTTTTCGTTTCGGTTTTCTTCAGCTTTTATCGATGCACGTATCTATCTCTATATGTTATGGCATTTACCATTCCGTTTTCCATTGCCATTGCTATTCATAGCCGAGTCAAGTCAACGTCAGCTTTTGTAACATGGCCATTACCGCACAAGCCATAAGCCCATACTTTTACAACCTCTGATTCTCTCTCTTTCTATTCCGTTATGTTCGTGTCTGTAGTTTTAAATGAATCCATTTGTTAGTTGCTTTTGCTGGATCAAAAAACCAGTACGGTCACGGAATAGCATGGCGTATAAACCTAAATCGCCTAAATGGTACAACGATGCTGGCTGAATATTACNTTCGTGTCTGTAGTTTTAAATGAATCCATTTGTTAGTTGCTTTTGCTGGATCAAAAAACCAGTACGGTCACGGAATAGCATGGCGTATAAACCTAAATCGCCTAAATGGTACAACGATGCTGGCTGAATATTACAAAAGTACATCAATGTTATCCTCCACCACTATCAATACTATTTATCTCCCCAGTTATACTCCATGATGACCGGCAGCAAAAAATATTATTTTTACAATCTGTAGATTTAAAAGCAGTGTATCTGTCTTAGTTCTATAGTGGCACGGGTTAGTTGGTATATCTATCAGACTATCCGTGCCGTACGTATAACATCTTTTTCTAAGTCAGCCGCAAGCAGAACATTTATTATATATAAGGGAGGAATGCTTCTGTACGATGCTGTGCAAATTTTTTACGCCAAAGTCGTCTGCATTGCTGTGAATCTGTGACGGCTAATAGTTAGGTCTATACCATTTACCCCTGCCAATTGGTGTGATACAATCAGGAAAAAAAGTACCATAGCTAACCATCACCGCCGGGCAGAGTTAATGACCGACTGACAAATGAAGTTAATACATATTATCGTTTAGCAAGATGCTTTAATATTAGAATAATATAAATCGAATATGCAATAAGTACAGGAACATTCTCGCATATAGTCTAGAGAAAAGTTTGTTCAAGTCATTCTTCACATCTTTATTGCATTGTGTGGTTGGACAGATTGGAATATTGGATACCATTTTCGTTTTGCTTTCGCATTGGGTAAGAGACAGTAGCTGCTGGTGAACTGATTATTAGTACTGGTAGCATCAGCAGAGATGAATGACTTTGTTTATTTTTATTTTTGCACTGTGTGGACAAGAGCAGGCCTCGGAGAATTGCCCTTATTCACCCATCCTTTAGATTCACATCATTTATTTCCCTGATGCTTTTTTCAATTGCGAGGTGTTATCAAATAACTTGGATAACAAGGCCGGGCTGAAGTGCGCCATCAACACATGAGTACGTGTTCCACACTGCACGTAAATACACGAGGGAACGATGTATGGAATCGGTCTAATTACGTGGGGATATGTGCCAATGATATTTATCTTATAAATACTGGATTCTAGGTATGTACCTATCTAGTACATGCTCTGCTGGTTGATTCACTATCTAACACCAGCACCTACAAGCTTAGGCACAAATATCACTTCAAGAACTGGTTGATAAGCCTACTCTAGTTTACTCCTTTGGTTAAACCAGTACTTCAACACTAATATGACATTTTGAATCAACTAGAGTACAACAACACGATAGGATTCATTGCATATGACAGTTCTTTGTCGTTGTCGTAGCTTTAAATGTGAAATGTTTTCGTTTTTCTGACTGGGATGTATATACTGCACTAGGATCTGTTTGCTCATTGACTAAATGCTACAAATGAAAAGAGGAAAAATCCTTTCGTATTATCAGATATCAGCAGAAAAAGTAGGTAATTCTAATAGATACTAATAATAATTCCGTGATAACCTACTAACTCGTAGCGAGGGGACTGATTCCTTGTGCATACAGAGTACGGATTCAGTCAAAGACGTAGATGCTAACGATAAGTATGAAGGTACATAAGTGTATTGCTTGTAATTATGCATACTAATTGTATACCAATGAATATGGCACTTGCATGTATGCACATTTAAATAGAACGACTAGGCACTGAGGCTGTAGGCCGAAGCTTGGTTCCAAATCCATCCCATGGTAATTCGGTGAACCGTATAAAAGGTGACGGAGACATGTTGCAATGCTATAAAAAATGATGAGGGAAGCGTGTTTGTGTAAATATCCATCAAATGTATTTTTCTCATTAATATGACTGGTATTCATGCTTTCATCCCATACCAGAACGTAGGTAATTATGTGAGTAACAACTATGCTACAAGGAAATAAATAATATCACACATACCTAGGTATACATGTATGTTTGTTTAGGTCTGTGTGCTTGTAAGTTTTCCCTAAACTACCCTATTGCCTATGTGACCACGCAGTGAATTCGACTCGTATCTGAAATTTCCCGTCGTAAATCAATCTCTATACCAAAATCCCTTTAAAACAACTCGTATGAGAAGAAAACAAGAGCCGTCTTAAAATAGCGTTTATAGCTCATTATAAAACGAATTTGAGCAATAGAAAAAAGTATTTCCACTATTTCCAGAGTAAAATGTGTAGGGAATTTAGCGAGAGAATTGCATGAAAATGAAACGAAATATGATTCCACTACACATAACACAATATAGTAAAACCCTCATGTTTTTCTTTAAGATAAAAAATACGATAGCGTTGAGAGGCAGCACTGTTAAAAAAACTCTAGTGATTGCATTTTAATGTTTTGTCTTGGTTTGACCTAAAGGGTTAAGTGCTAGACAAAATGAATGCACGCTAACGTGAAGACTGCCTTTCTGGCCCTACCGACAAAGATGCGTGCATATATTTATAGATTTAAACATGTATCGAGTTCTCGACTAATTCAAAGGGGAGATAAGAAACATAGGTTTATCAGTGAACGTAAAACGCAATGAATGATATCGACAAGAAATGACAGCCAGGTCCACGGATCACAGCTTGCGTGTACCAGAAAGGTTGATTACGCGACTTAAAACATAAAAATGGTTTGACTTGTAGTGAAATGTTTTATGTTTCATATCCATAGTATGATAAACCTGTATAGGTTACGTAGGAAAGTTCCTATACCTACAAACATACAATTTACTTGTACACAATTTGCTGCATTCACATACACCACAATCGCGTAATTTACGATAGACATTGATGAGACTCTAGCCTGTACATTTAGTGCTAAAATGAGCGTCCCTTCAGTACGACAATGAGTTTCAGTCGTGCCTGTGTAGGAATTAGGATGCTAAACTGATAAAATTCATCTCATCAGAAATCTTGTTTGTGTATCCGTGGTTTACAGATGCGACGACATTCTCAGCTGTATCCTGGCTCTGGACGAAGTTATTGCAGAGTTTGATGATTCTCATTCCGTATCCAGTCCATTGGAGCCTCCGGCATCCACTAGTGCATCTTTAATCTCATCCTCTCCGTCTGTGCCAATGGTGTCATCGCCAGCCAGTCAAGCGAACAATCACAGTCTTCGACTCGAAACATCAACGTCCATCACACAAGGCTTAAAACCATCAGTTTCCCCAGCCACATCTCCGAGTCGATCTGTGCGTTTCCCAGAATTCCACACTAGTTCTATTGGCTCAATTAAGTTGTCCCAGTCGAAGCCAGCCCCGGTAATGATGACCAGCAGTAATACACCTAGTCAATGTGAAAGTGAACTGAGAAGGGAAATTAATTGTTTTAACACGGACCTGGCAATTCCACATTCGTTGAATGAAGGGGAGGAATGCAAAGTGAAATCTTCTCATCAAATCCAGCATGATTCATTAGAAGTGGGGGAAAGTAAGAGGGAATCTAATAATAATTTCAGTGCTAGAAAAAAGTCCAAAATTCCAAGTTTAAAAAGTCCTTCGAAAGCGTTACCGATCGTTTCATCATCGGGACAGTCAAATAATGGTGCAAGTGGAGGTGGCTCATTCCCAAAAGTGAAACTTCGCTCGTCAAATCCCTTATTGGAATACAGATCAGTGAAAATGCAAAATTTCATACTACCGGATGAACTTCCACCCGAGCTAATTAAAGAAAATTGGAACTTTTCCGCAGGCAAAAATTTGCCACGGTCGCTTTCGAAAACCCGTGAGACATGTATTGTTGATGATGACGGTCAAAGTCCGAAAGCAACCAATCCTCGATTTATTCCCACAAAGAGTGAAGCGAGAGCTAGCCGAATTCCTAAATTAAAACTGGACATGAGTAATATTTACGAGGATAATAATTTGAATCTAAGTCAAAATTTGAATGAAAAAGTGTCTAGCCCTGGAAGCAGTTCTGTTGGTGGGCAGAGTCCCCGAATTATTGAAACCGGTGGCAACGGTAGCTGCAGTGGAAGTGGTAGTGGGAGTGGGAGTGGGTGCAGTTATGATTTTAATACTACTTCTAGTAATAGTGGTATTCCAGTTGCAAAGCCTCGTAGAAATTCTTCTTCAGTTGTTCAAAGTCAGTCTAACTCATTTACAAGTATCATTCAATCAACGTTAAGTCCCAAAGGAAGTGAGTCGGTTGTAATTTCCTCCCCGAGAATTAACAAGGCAGTTTCTCCTTCTCCGCACGCCGTTCCAGTACAAATCAAAGATGTATGCAGTAGCAGAACTCATGGGAATAAGGATAGTACATTCAGTGAGAATCAATTTCATGACAGCTTTGGCAATGGCAGCAGTAAGAGCAGTAGTGGTAGCAGTGTCAGTGTACCTCACACCAGTACCACTCATGATACAGACGATGGATATTTGAGCATGATTAATAAAACTGAAGATTGTCCTGTCCTCTGGCCTGAAGAATTGATAGAAAATGAAATTTTCTCAGACGAAGAGCTTAGAAGATTATCGTTCCAGAGCGATGATAGATTCGTATCATCACGGGGCCGAGATCCATATCGTCTAGGAAAAAACCATTGTGATACTGGAGCTGAGAAGACAGATTATTTCTCAGATGATTCCCTCGAATACGAAAACACAGGAACCAATGAGTCATTCCCAAGTATACCTAGTTTCAAAGCAAACAATTTGGGTAGATCTAATCAAACATCTTCGAAGGTGAATTTTTCAGCCAATGCAGATTTCATTCGAGGGGTAATGCGACCCTCGTCAGAATTAAGTATATCAGGTGAAAACCGTTCCGCTACCAATATAACCATGATATGTATTCCCGACACTAGCAACGCAACCTCGACGTCTTCTGTGCCTGTCAATGTCAATCCTATGATTCGTAAGCCATGCTCGTTTTTCGTTCCCATGGAAAATGAGAGTGAGGGTGGCCCACAATCACATCGTCGCAAGAACAAGTCCAAGTCCAAACGCTCGCCAACGCCAAACCACGACCAGGGAGACGGGATCCAATTAGAACTGTCATTACACAAAGAAAGCTTGCAACTTGACGATAGACAAACGGTAACGGATCAAGCTTGTCAAGAACCACCATTCCAGCACTTCCAGGCATGTGCGCATGAGCAAGAAACTCATATTCAAAATGGTCATTCTGCAATAGCCAATGAGGTGGTGGAAGATTCAGCTAAATTGTCCGAGCCAGCGAAGATGATACTGGAAAAAATTGAAAACTTTGCAGAGAAATTAGCGTTGAAGATAGAGAGAAGTGGATCTGAGGAAGCGGCTGCAACTCTTACCTTGCAAAAAGTGGAAATTGAATTAGAAAATATTCATCAACATCAGTTGACCCCTAACTCCAACACCATTATTACTCATTCTCGGAAATATTGTCCTATTAGTATTACACCTGAAAATCAATCAAGTCTGGTTACAGTCAACAATCACATCATCCAAGAAACCCGTGCTGGAATCAGTTCCGACATAATGGAATTTATTTCTGAAGACTCGGACAAAGTCAAAATAACCAAAACACAGGTTCCAACAGATGAACAGATCGACAATTCAGAAGCTCAACCTTCGAAAAGAAAGCTTACGCTTCTTGGAAATCTCACTTCCGATACTTCCGAAAGCGATCAACAGATAGTCGACTGGCGATTTGTTAACGGTGCTGGACAGGACGGAATACGAAGCGCAGAACCTGCTGACCCCGTTCATGGTTATCCGGCTGAGTCTAGTGCGCTATGGCCTACTAAACAGGAAGATGATAGTGCATCAGACGACCTCAGCGAAACACCACCACAATTCATTCCTGAACCTCCTCCAGTTGCAAGAACAGAAAAGTCAGTAAATCAACTAACTGAATCCAACTTTCCCGCGACAACCATTGTTTCATCCCCTACGCCGATCAACCAGATTTCGCCAAAACTAGCAGCGAACATTCCTCCTCCAGCTTTACAAAATGGTGAGTTCATCGTTCTAGTTTCAAAAATGTACTTAACTATCGATGAATTCAGTTGAAATTAAATGTTGGACATCCTTGTACGCAGTTGTTTGAATATGTCACGCATCCATGGCTCCGAGACCAAAGGTTGAAGGTTATTGTGTAGGTATTTTCAAAACTTTTTTACGAGAAGATCATAAGAATTTTGTAACGAGTTTTTGACATTGTACGTAAAATATTGACTGCGCGCATACTCGTACATGCTCTCATATGAATATCAACTGAGGATCCATCTTTTACGTGACAAGATCTGCATAATGGGACCTTGCATATGATTATGAATGAAAAGAGCGAAAACAAAGCTTGTATTACACTTGCACGTATGATCCTTTTCTCGAGATTTTCCCTTTATTTGAATTCAGGGCATTTCGAATTTAATAAGCAATGCAGTTTTGCAGTTCGTGTTTGTTGTTTATGAAATTTCACAATTTTAAGAGGTACAACCATAGTTTTCGTACGAACAACAACAGCTCACTTATGTAAAAACCACTGAACTGAACTATGTAAGTCATAACGGGATGGATGTTAATATGCTCATCTGTAAACTCTTGGTATAACAGGAAAAGATCCCGAAGGATGGAAGGCTTCGTCAGACCGTAATTCTCGGTCGTCCGAAGACATCATTCAAGCAGTTAACAGCGAAACTCTCCCGGAGGCATCGCGAAATCGGCCTGGGGCGTCAACATTGCCACTAAATATGCGTCCCCCAGCAGATGGTCGTGGATCCTTCAGACCAATAAGAAATATGTTAAATCGTTTCAGGAAGAGTAAATGTAAGTTGAACGAATACACTTTTTCGCCCAAAGTAAAATAATTTAGGTACTAATTAACAGTGAAAATCGACTGTGTATCCACGCTTTAATAATCACGTAATCACATGTTTCTAATCTGCAGCCAAGCGATCGAACATTAGTCTCTCGGAGGAACACACTTCAACGCTTAATTCAAGCACTCACGGATCGCGACCTCAGCAACTGAATGAGGAAGACTCGGAAGGAGTTGAAAGCACTTCTGACGCGAATCGTACAAACACAAGCACGAAACGAAGAAGCAGTTCAGTCTCATCAACCAAGAAATCCAATATCTTCGCTCGTATTTTCTCCCGAAAAAATAAGTGATTTAATTTTATTATGAGTAGGAAAACTCCCGTCGTTAGCTTATGGTTTTTCTCAAAGCTTAAAATAACGATAGTCATAAACAAAATCCGATATTTTAATACCAATAATTAGGATGTATATTAATTAAAAATGCTTCCAACAATATTAATAGATCATACAAGCTATCCCGAATATTAATCATTATTGTACTGATTGACATAAACATATATTACTTTTTGTACTGAAACTCTAAAAATTAGCTTCTTGTATGAATCAAAAAATATTGAACTGTGTCATATTCTAATCATTTATCTTCCATATTAACTTATAACTAAAATTATTTTTAGAAAATCGGCGGAAATTTGTCACTGTAAGAGTAAGAGCTGAAAATAAAACGTAGCTGTGAGCTGTGCAGATTTATAAACATCAGCTTATCTTGTACAGTTAGTGTTGAAACCGCTTCAATTGCATATAGGATAAAGTGAGTTTGTAGTCCGTATTGTGCAAGGGGTTGGTAAGAGTAAATTGAACCTGTTGGCAATTAGTCGAACTGGTAATGGTAACGTTTGAAGGTTTTTGAACTACCCCCAGTCGAAGTCAGACCACTTTACGTTCGTAAATTACAAAGATCTCGGGGTAAGGAAATTACTACATAAATTATCTGTTCCATTAAACAATCCCATGTTTTCTGGTAATGGCCATGAAGTTTCATCATGTTTTATGTAATGGTAGCGAATCAACGGTTATTCGTGGTTTTTCACTGCAAGAACCAATAAAACATGCAAAATCAAATCAGTTTACAATCTTATTGTGTATTTTATTGTTGTCATTAACGAGTCCTTTGATAGTAATCATAATATTCACGGCATTGATAAAAACAACATTCTAAAAATATATAGGTACAAAACAAGAGAGCCGCACACAAAACAACAGGTTGCTTCTGTTTTAAATTCTCATTTCATATTCTCTTTTTGTTATAATGTAACTGGCATTTTTTTTCCCTGCAAATAATCTTCCGTTTTGACAACTCATTTATAATCCTTACAGTTCACAGTCTACAAGGAGTTATTTGATTTTAAATTATCAATTATTGGTGTCTCCCTCTCAAACTTTTACTTTCATCCATTCACTCATCGACCCACGCAAACATTTTGTTTTTAAATGATTGTAGCAAATAAAGTGCTCTATTTACTGGATGTAATTACATCTACAACTTGTTATCTTTGTATGTATATAACTAAATAATAATATATGAATTCTTCTTTTCATCAATAAAATGAGCATCAAAATCCAGAATGGCACAAAACATAATTTACTAAGTATTTCCTCGAGTTTTTGTTTTTGTCTCAATTCAAGCGCATCAGCTTTAGTATTCATTCATATAGATATAAATACAGTATAAATGGCATTCAATAGACTTAATTTTAATTTCAATGTTGTACAAGTTGCTCAGCCATATATTGGTTTCTTCATTATTATTATTATGTATCGTTATAAATAATTATTATTACAAAATGCGACCAGTCTATGAAGTCTGCTCAAAGAAATACCAAACGACCACTTGAAAATACATAATTACTCCCTTTTCTTACTATGTCGCCTTATCTTCCGCAAAATGCAATTTTCACTCTAACAAGTCACAATATGGTGGGATTTACCTTTCACAACGTTTTATAAGGTGATTCAGTAATTATTAGCTTGTCTCATGTCACTTAAGTGTAATCTAGTCCGAGTTAATTTCATTTGCGTTTTATATTGGCGTAAAAACTTATTCCCAGCCTTCAGATTTTCATTAAACAGATTTCCATCTCACTTTTATATTTCTTGCATGGTCAACACTAAGCAAACAAAGTTCCAAGAGCAAATATCAATAAACCAATCATGCCTCATCCAGGTTATTCTATGGAGTTAACTATACCATCCAGCTTTGAAACAAAATTTAGGAGTCAACGCAAGTGAAATTCAATTCAAGCAATTGTTGTCATCTGTATTGAGAATACACTGGTAATGACTGTTATTAAAATGTATCTAATGCCACCCCATCCATTGAGGATGCCATTCGAAAGGCTATAATATTTTGTCTACTCTATGAATGAGCAAGTTACCTAACTTACTCTATTGCTTTTATTCTTGACCAGTATGGCGCACGAGCCAATGGTTCATGGTGGCGATTCACCGACAGCGATCAAACAGTTGGAACGAGATCATAGGTAATAGTTTCACATCCTTTGAGAAACTCAGTCATGGTCAATCTAATCAAGCGATCGATCCAAGGCTGGTTTGCGATAACTTGCAAAGTTGAGAGTAAAGCTATTAATAAACTGCAATAGCACCTGCATCAAGCTGCATCATTTATCTGATTCATATTCATGGTGCATAAACAAAAATAGATACACCTATAAGTACCTACCTATTCACACAATATATTCTGACTTGATAAAAGCGGCTCACAGCCTTTTGGAAAGCAAAAAGCCTTGCACTCAATAATTAACAAACATATACAGACGTTTACAGCTGGATACATCAAGAAACATTAGCTGAGTGGCTGTGCGTACTACAGTTTAGTTTTTTAGGTTGTCTAGAATTAATAAACTACCTCTTACACAAGTTTAAACAGTTGCTTTTCAAAAGAAGGCACTCGTATGGTAATTATATTTTGCAAATTCGCATCTGAGCCGTCGTTCTACGAAATAGCATGGAAAATCTGTATATTATTACTAACATTAAATTGGAAGAGCATTAAAAGAACAGAGTGGGATCTCCGCACAACACTCTGACGTAGTACTCATACTCTGACACACGTAGCAAGGAATACACTCAATAAATTAAAGAATCTAATTGAACCTTGACATTGCTAATGGAACTTCGTTGGCCTTGAATTTTCATTAATAAAAGGTCATATTGATCGAAGTAGAGTGATTTTAATACTAAATAAACAGAATAACAATTCAAATCCCATTTAGGTCGAAGAGCATGTATAAGTATAACTCGTTTACCATGAACTTGGTTAGAAGGGCCTTTGTTTATCTGCGTATGCATAAAATGCCATGAGTAAAATTATTAATACTATTACAACAGCTACAATAAATAAAAACATCAAAATAATATTATTGTAATAACAACAAAAGAAGAATCTAATCACTAATTTGAGCCACTATTTGATTCACAACAGCTGTCATACACCAAAGTAATATATACCTAGGAGTAAATTTTTTAAATGAACATACTTCATATAATATAACGTCAACTAATAAAATTCATACTCTACCATTGGGGAAGTTAAAACAGTTAAACAGTCTTTGATTATGTAAAGACAACTTAACTTAATGCCTCGTTTGCGCGTCAAGATAAATTAATACATCTATTATTTTAATTTTCGCAGTGTTCTTTTGAACAAAATTGGCTGCACACATTAAATAACTTAATTATTAATTATTTCTACAGCTTTAACATATTTTCATTGTGGTACAAAAACACAATATATTTTTTAAATTGTTACCAAAATACTTGATACAATTACAATTCATGGTAAGATGCAGTAAGTAGAAAATGGCCTTCGTGGGGACAAATACAGGTAGACTGGTGTTTTCCATGATTATAAGTTATTGCAACAAGAGTCTTTTCCAATTTTGGCATATATATATATTTATGTACCTATGTATAATGCGAAGAAAAAAAACGATGCTTCATTTTAACTTTACATCTAATATCAGCTTATTTCTTTGAAAACATATAAAATATTCATTAAGCTACGTACATACTCTTATTGACTACTAACACGTATTCATTTAATATTATAATCAAATTAACTTTCTTGCACTCTAGTCCACACAATCTTTGTACTAGCAATAAATGTGTATAAACTGTTTCTCATTATTTTCACTTCAAGACGATGTCGATGGAGTAATCCTGCTCAATTCATTATTCTTTTGTTCTGAATGAAGTACTCCGTAACACAATGGACAGACGCACAGTGAAAAATCTGTCTCGATATTGGCTTGTTTCAACTACTGTTTTCTGCTATTCGCACGAAATTGAATCTTGCAAAGTAAGACAAATTCTGCATGTACTGAGCGGTGTACACGGGAGTTTACACAACACGTTAAATCAACAGTTTTGAAATTATCTTCATGTCAATCACAAGCCTGATGAGAATTTCACTTGTATGCCGAACCACACTAGAAAGACATACAAACAGAGAGAAGCACAGACAGAAAAATGTTTGTTTCACATTGCCTCCACGTAATAGTTTTCTGGCTTTGTTGAGGTCGGGTTAACTAAGCCCGCGAGTAAGTATATATTTGTAGTTTGAAAGGACGAGAACGACATATTTTGAACAAAGTTAAAACATCCGACTGATTGAAAAATTACCGGTACCGGTAAGGTATGGCTTCGCTTGACATTGGACATTATTGAATACATAAGAATGATAGATATTCAAGTGCATTATTCTGTTCACAGTGAATACAAAATGATAATTGTAGATGTTCGAACACTGTGCAGAAATTATTTTGAGAAAAAGTTACAGATCAACTAGTAGCTTCTTCAAGTTTTCTTATTAACTGAACTACGCATATATATTGTTCTCATACAATCCGATACATCACTTAGCAAATCCTTATGTTCATACAGTTATATGTCGTATGTTTAACATCCATTAACTTTATTGCACCATATCACGAACCTTGGTTCGGCGGGCTGTTACATATTAATATTCTAACTTTTAATCGTGTCTGTTTCACTCACTTAATTTAGAACGGTTCTTATTTCGCTATAAATATTTCACTTAAAAAAGGTTTGGTTGGGCGGTGTATTAGGATTGTTTTGAACATTAGGCTGCATGAGATTTCGTCCGTTCGTTCCCGTCGAAGTAGAATATAGCTGTTGTTGAAAATGGTGAAATTCTGAAACCACAAAATCAACCTATTAGATTCTCGACAACTTTTATAGTAATAAATAGTAGTAGTAGTAGTAGTGTAACGAAATAGAATTATTATATTATGTTTATTCCAAATACTTTTTAAAAACAGTATTCAGTACATCATCTGATCCATTAATGGCAAAACAATATTCAACTGTATTGATGCATATAGCACATACGTTAAAAGTTAGTGCAGCTATAGGCACTTATCATACGTTTATATTACTGCATAGTATATTCAATCTGAATTATCACGTACGTTGTGCATACGCTGGATCTGAAGATGGTGGCCCAAGTTGTTGGGACCCACTAGGTGGATAACCGGGAACCTTCATACCTGCGTTCATTACGGGTCCTCCTTGCGGTGGTCCTTGATCCATCATATGAGGTGGTGGATGCTGCCCTCGCATAATTCCACATGGAGGACCGTTGTTTCCCATCCCCGCGGGAGGTCCAGGATATCCCATTCGATTAGTCATGTTTACGTTGACATTCATCTGCAATGAAACAAATTCATTTAAAATACTGACATCCTTCATCCAATTTTCGGCTTGTACTTCAATAAAAGGTTAAAATAGAACACGGATAACGATAACGAATAATCACACCGGAAGTTCAGTGAAGCGCCTAAGCAGTACATTATAGTCTAAACAATACCCTGGTTGCTATTTTGAACTTATATGCATTAATATTAGGTTTCTGAAGTTTTAATCAGACGCTTCATTAATACCACCGATTCCACATAAAATTGTCGCTTGAAAAATTGTAAACGCTTACCCCCATATTGACATTGACGACAGGTCCGGGGTTACCGCTGAACCGCTGTAGAAAGTCAAGATTAGGGAGATTAGGACCGCGAACTCCTGGACCCGGTTGAGAGCACCCTTGATTGTGAGGAGGAGGAGGCCGAGCGGGTAGGTACTGAATTGTATTCGGTGCGTTGGGCTTAACCTGGATATTTGTTCCGCCGAAAGCTCGAGGGTTATTTGAATTGGAAGGTATTCTATAAGGACTGTTCCTTACATTTTGTCCCATTCTTGGTGATTGATTATACATCATTTGTGGAACGCCCCTTCCGGACATACTGCCCATCTGATTCATATTTGGGCCACCCATCATCGGCCCGCCTGGTGGCATTGGTCCACCAGGGGGTCCTTGAGGCATCTGTCCTCCGGGTCCTCCCATGGGTCCCATGTTTGGGCCTATTCCGATCGGTCCTCCTTGGCCAGGACCCGGACCTCCGCCCATATGCATCGTCCCAGCTCCGCCCATTGGAGGTCCACCCATCGGCGCTGGCCCGCCCATAGGACCATTTCCCCCTATAGGTCCAGCCCCACCCATTGGCCCAGGTCCGCCCATAGGACCATTTCCCCCTATCGGTCCAGCCCCACCCATTTGATGGCTCATTTGTTGTCCCATGTGCCCGCCCATTTGATGGCTCATTTGCTGTCCCATATACGGTGGTATATTTTGAATATTCATTTGCTGTATAGCTACGTACGTATTATTTACAGTTTGCGGTCCCCCCATGGCTATACCACCATCCACATTCTACAAAAAATAATAACATTAGACGACTGTGGAGTTTGGTACACGTACCTATCAAATAATACCTACTTTTTTACCCTCACACACTGCTAATACTTTTAGCTTGAAACACCAAATAAATGAAACTTCAAGTTCAATAATATTACCTGGCGATGATTTTATCTTTGTAAATAGTTACTAGATTAATTTTACTAATAATTTACACCTAAGAAGGCTGCTGTAGAATTACCTCTTCGAGCTAAGTTCAAAACAGTGCAATTAATCATCAATATACCACAATTTAAACCCTAATATTTCACAACTGCGTAATAAAAAGTTAAGTAATTCCAAACTATATGAACTGGCATTTGCTATCTCGAATTTCGTGTGCCTAAAGTTTTAAAAATCTACAAAACGTTCGTAAAATGTCATTCATTTGTTATTTGTGCAAACCAAATATTCGAAAACAGTCTGTTCACTAGCCTAAACACAAAACAAAAGTGACACGACATACCTGTACATTATGCATAGATGTGTTGAAGTTAACCATGTTAGGATTCATTGGAGGACCACCTGGAGCATTCATACCGTAACCTCCATTCCCGCCCATCCTGTAACGTCAAATCAAAGTTAAATTGTAATGAATGCAACTAAGAAGTTTAAAACATAAAAATTATTTGATTGATATGATCAAATTGATGTATCTAAACAGCACTAACGATTAATTGAACTAGAAGGGACTGATTCCATTCACACAATTTGGAAACTCATGAATGTATGCGATTCTCTGTTCAACATTTTGCCGCTATAGTAGTGAAATCAATTGCACAATAATGGTGTGCGGCCTGTTTCGTATTGTTAATCATAAATTTACGACGATCTACTTGGATTTGAACAAAATAACTGATAACATGCATAAAGTAATGAGCATTCTCATCCTTGCTGTTACCTTAATACAAATAGTGATAAAATGAAGAAACGATATCCAGACAACAAAAAGACACTAGACCAAATGATTATACACTTACCCACTTCCAGGAGGGTTAGGAGGAGTTCCATTACCACCAGTAAGTTGCTGACTCATTTGTACCATGGAAGAAATAGGGTCGAATGCAGGTTTATTACCGGGTGGTCCCGGTCCGGATAGATTGGGATTTAAAGGGACATTATCAAAAACGCCGCTGCCGGGCCCATCAGGATGCGATTCTAAACCCATAGGCATTCCTTGTTTCATCATATTACATGGAGGTTGAGGACCCGGAACACCTCCAGGACACATTCCAGGTCCGAAACCCACGTTATTGGCAGAGTTTTTCATCCCATCTAAATTCATTTGTAAAGGGGTCCCAGGTTGAGAGTTCCTGTCTGGAGCCTGTGGACTTGGATTCGGAGTTGTACTGTTTTTGGGGGTAATGACTGGGCCTACACTTCCGGGTCTTCCCTACTCACAAGAAGAAATATAAGAGTTAAATTAGTGTTTCATATAATATTTTTATTTTGTCTACTCTACATTATAGGAGCACAAGAATAACATAAACCCACAATAATACAGATTCAAACATACCTTTGCTCCGCCTTGATTTACAGCTAAGGACATATCCGGTGTCGATTTTTGATTTGACATTGACGCCATAGAAACTGGAGTAGGGGGTGCTGAATGTGATGGCTTTTGTTGGTTTATATTTGGTGTCGACGGATTCATGTCTAAGCTCGGAGGTAACCTGGAAACAATTATTAGATTTCAAGGAACCATGCTATAGTATCCACCATAAATGTAATTTTCTAGAAACCATGCAGGACTAACAAGGAGTGACTAGTGTGGGCACAGAAATCAGGATTTTTAATTTACAGAGACACCCACGGCAGATGGCCACTGGCCACAATATTATACCATGAACAAAATAATTTCTCCGGCAGATCAAATACTTCCTTTCAATAGGTAATTGAGCTCACCTAATCACGAACATAAAAAATTCAAAGGATATGCGTAGCCATTTTCTAACGATTAGCAAGAATTCTCAATACTGGAAAACAAATTTTAAACACCGAAATTCCAGATCCCCCTTTGAATTCCTTTCACGATAGCATTGGGTTTTCAATATTCCTTAATTTCATAAAAGTAATGCCCTTCTTCGGGAAAATTGTTGCCTAAATGATTATGCTTACAGTTAACAGCATTCATGGGCAAATACAACTCACTGCTAACATTTTGAAATTGGTGTCGACTTAAAGGCTACTTCTTGTAAAAGAACCATTAAATAAAGAAACTCAAGATTGTAAAATAGCAAAATTAATCTGAAACTGTTTTCCTCAAATTATGAAATAAAATTAAGAAATTATAGAGGAATTAATCAAGTTCAATAAGCATATAGTTAGAAAATTACCCTGGGGAATGGTCATTATTATGCTCAGATAAGCCAACGTTTGGTTGTTTTTGGATTGTTAATTCTTGGCCTTCAAAGACGTTAAGATATTGAATTTGCTGGGGAGAGGGCACAGGCATAAGGTTAGCTTCTTTCACCGAGGGAGGGGCAGAAGATGTTGGTGAAATTGAACATGAAGATTTGTCTTTTCTACTCTTTCCCCCTTCACTATTGCTACTTTCGGAGTCTTTTCGTTGGACGGCAGCTGAAGGAGAATTATCTTGCACATGTCCAACCTGAGGGCTGTAATACCCTGTGGGATAGAATGAATGGCTTCCACCACCAGCCGTACCCCCACCTCCTTGATACAATGGATCACTCGACATAGGTGAATGCGGAGAAGGTCTAAAAAGAAAATAATAAGTAGTACATTCATGAATTAAAAATGTACACAAATTTCATCGTCAGTACAAAATTAATAATTATCAAACCGCAATTCACATGTACCTGTGATGTCCTCCACACGAACTACTAGGAGTCAGTGGAGTAGCAGGACTAGGTATACTTCCGCCGCCAACCTTAGGTCTTGGACCATTACCACTAGGCGGACCATTTGGAGGAGGTAAAGCTCCTGGTTTCATTACTGGTTGACCATCCATGAAAAAATTATTTGGAGGTGATGACCATTCGTTTCCATGAGGTTTATTATTTGACCCACCTTGTCCAGGAGGAATGTAATCCATGCCCATAGGTCCAGGTGGCCCACCCTGACAAAACAAGCAATACATACGAAACCATTAAAATGGCGCAAATAACAATAAATACTTTCCATGTTTCATAATTTAACTATATTTTAAAAATAAACGAAACAGCTAATTCTATTGTAATTCACTTACAGGTATATCGTACGCATTCATGTTATCGTGGGGCGGCATTGGATGGCAGTTAGGGTCCCCCGGTGTATGAGGGTGATCATTTTCGGGGAATAATAATTTCTGCATAGTTCTCATCTTTGCAAGCTGCTCTTCCCTGTGAAGTCGTTGTTGGGGGGTCAAATTTTCGTCAGGGATTTTTATACCAGTTGTCATTGGACCCTGAGGTCCATTGCCTGGCATTTGATTATTATGACCACCGGGAAAATACCCGCCTAATTGTCCGCTGTTCATGGGTCCCCCTCCTGGACCAGGAGGTCCTGGTCCCGGACCCATCTGACCTCCAGGACCTTGCTGTTGGGGGCCTCCACCACAAAACGGGCCGGAATCGTAATAATTCGAATATCCTTGTTGATTTGGTTTTTGCTATTATGTAAAGAAAGCAAATTTTGTTAGGGCGAAGCTCAGTGAAACCCAAGAATGCACGCATCTTCTAAATAAAGCTACAGTTTGCCAACCACCTAACGTTATATTATGTATGACCCTGGAACAATATCAGAGACCGACTTACAGGTGGAGAGTTGTGAGTATTCCAAAGAGGAGGTCCACCCGCATGCATGTTAAAGTCAGGAGGTAAGTTGGGTCCACCAGGTATTCCCATCTGTTGCTGCTGATGACCTTTGGCTGCTTTCCCTTTCCCTGGAGGAACTGGAGGTGGCGGCCAATTCGGATTACCTTGGAACTGGCGCCCAAAATTATTCATTTTGAAAGGATTTTTCTGTAAGTACATACAATCAAGCTGTTACCCAGCAATGTATACGGTGGTGAATCTAAATTTTAGAAACTTTTCCACATACTATACATCACCAGGTGACTAACTAATGCTTTAGTCTACGTCTGATGTTAGTAAAACTACGAAGGCCTTAGATACTTAGGTCAAAAACAAAGTTTTGGCTACTACTACTGCGTTACTGTATGCATAGATACGTATTGAATACGCACAAACAGAATTTTAGGAGTTTTATGTACGTACCTCTAAAAATTTCCGAGTTGCTGGTTGTGACGTATGGAAGCCTATGATGGAAGGGAACAATCCCTGGAATACAGCATCAGCTGCTTTATTCGCTAACTTGGTGGAGAAGACAAAAATCTGACTCTGTTGCTGCATATATTGTGCTTCTAATGTACTTGGCTGCTGTTTTGTTGGAGGAGGACCGGAAGGACCGTAATTCCCCATCATAGGAGGCCAATCTCCTGGTCCATGCGGATGAGGTGGAATTGAGCTGCTACCAGGCGGTAAATTATTATTGTAGTGGGGGTAACAATAGGGGTTCATAGGAGGTTTACCTGCAATCAGAAAACAACGAATATTTGTAGTAGATATACAAAATTCAAGCAGAACCTGCAGACTCAGCCCCGAGTAAAAATAAGCTAATTTGTAACTAAAAACTAGATTCATATACTTATCTCAGTTCACTTTACGAGCCCCAGTTATTTAAAAACAATGTGTGTAGTAATCCTAAGTGCAGTATAACAACGTGTACGCATATTTAAGCACTATTATTATAAGACAGATACGATCGGGTCTACAGGAAACATCAAGAAGCCAAATCCATTACGTAGGTATTTTACAATAACAGCTGCACAAACAGGCAGAGAAAACAACCGGGTAATTATACAAGCTCCACAATGCAAATTATTTTCTAAACTCGTATTTGGCAAAGTTATAGAGGCACATGCTAGCTATTTAAGCTTCTTGCATATTTTGTAATACGACGCTGTTTGAAAGCAGAGGAAAAGGTAAAGTGGAAGAAAAATGCTCGTAGTATTCCCAGACATAAATGTAATATATTTACGTTTTAAAATACCTGCTCACATTTCCTGTCTAGGATCGTATTATCATTATTGAATTATTACTCATCCCAAAAATGACAAATCGAGCAACATAGTAGGGAATAACAATTTTTACGAGAAGCCACTAAAACTACAAGTGCCTAATTAAATAATATCTAAATTCCAAAAATTGTAATTCTACTCAATACCCTGGTGATTAAGACTACCAAGAAATTCAAATCCTACTAAATGATTTCATTTCGCATAATCACAATTAATTGGAAGGACAGTCAGGAAATCAATTACACGAAATGAATCCAGCACCTCTCTCTTTAAATCAAAGTCCTTGGCGCATCAATTTCATACAAATTAAATCTCAGCAATCTAAAAATCATAGGAACCTCAGTTCGAAGTTCAAACATAGTACCTATAAATACAGTGGAGTAAGAATGTACTTAATGACTTCCAAAAAACAAATTTCATTATTAACAGTGAAACTTCCTAAAACTTGTAACTGTTAGTGGATTACGATTAAAATAGACTACCAAGGAACACTGAGCATACACATACATCCGTGCAGTAAAATTATCTACTACATAACTCAAATAGCTCCCATGTCTCCAAAAAAATAGTTTTCAGTTTGTACTTCATTTAATGAGGTTAGTTCTGTCATTTACGGATAAAATTAAATATTGTAAACAGCAATTATTAAAGATAAGTACAACACATTTTCAACAGATCTTAAGTTCAAGCAGCGAAGATCAATTTCTACAGAAAAAAAGAAACCTTGCTGTAATACAGATCAATAAAGCTTGTTTTACGCAAATGAACGATTCAAAAGAAATAAAGCAGTACGGTAAATTTGTCGAACTTACAGTCGGGAAAATCCGGGTGACCGAGATCAGAGAGAGGTGGGATATCTGGGCACTCCGTTTTGGGGTCCAGGAGTGGGGTGGAAGGATTTTCCATTTTGATGTCGGCACCATTAAGCATAAGGTCATCATTAAGCCCTTTGTTCGGAGTTGGATCTGCCGAAGATCCATCACCAAGGTCTTGAAGATTTGAATTCAGATTTGGACCAGAACCACCACCGGGATCTGGTCCTACTGGATTCAAAGACTTCTCCTCTTTTATCTTCAACCCATTTTTGTTTTTTCGACGTGGATTCTTCGCCGACCCACCCCCAGCGGGGCTCTTCCGGGGATGTCGTTTCTCCAGCGTGTCCAGGATTTTTCGACCCTGATTATAACCTGGTGCACTCCTCAACGGCACTTATGCCGCACCCTGCGCTGATCTGCCAATTAACAAAATAAAATGTTGTTACGTTTATATCATTGATTTTAATAAGATATAAATACAAATAACGAGACGGGTTTACAATGCGAAGGTAGGTAACTAATAGATTCGGTTTCAATTTAAAACTCTGCCTCCTAAAAATACGTCGGACTTAATTTTAGTCGGAAGGGTTGCCAAACTCTAAAAATATACTTTTCATAGAAACGTGGAATCTCATATCCGATTCCTCGCAGTTCTTTCTAATTCGTCTTGAAATCTATCTACATTCCGATACCTTCTGCACTTCTATACGAAAACCTCCAATCACACAACATCAATCCCACACCTTGAACCCAACAAATCGTACGTATATTCCTTACGTAACCTTTCTTCAACCACGGCTTAGTATATACCAAACTTAACATCTTGGTGTCACATAACTATTTACGTACATGCTTCCCTTTCAATGCTTAACAACGAAATATATCTAATTAACGACGACTCGTGTTCAAAACGTAGTAAAATCAATAATGCCATTTTGCCTCTATACCCCCCGCATTTGTTTTGCATGATAACGAGTAAATCAGCACAAATCGGACTATGTACAAATGCAATTACATTATAATTACGACGAACTGCAACTTTAACGAACTACCCTGAGTTTGAATTCAAATCACTACCTAAATCATTACCTCGAAATAAATAATAATTACATCTGGGAAAAATAGTGAACGATGATTTGAAAGTTACACGGGAAATTATTCGTGTGTACTATTTTGGCGGTAGTGTCTACCTACCTATTGCTTAATATACAAGAACGATGTAGGTAGGCTATACAATGGGGCGACTGTACAACTATATGTACTTCCCAGCTCCTGCCTGCTTTACTCCGAGTACAGCACATCTTTTGAGCAAAAATAGTTACCTATTCCAAACCCACTACTAATTAGGTATTACTCATCCAAACGATGGTTTATGCTTACAACTGAGCGAAAAGCGCCAGAAAAGATAATTAGCCAACAGTGAACAATAATGCGAACGCTTACCTTGTATCATAAGTAGATGTGCATGTCATCTCACTCCCCTTATCACGTAGAATGATTTTATGATAAAAACGTGGTGAAAATGTGCCCTTCAACGGCCATCAAATCAACAAAAATATCTCCATCAATATGTGAAAGCAAGTGTAATTTCAAATTTACATACAACACACTACCAACCACCAGCTACTAAGGTGTTCTGTTCTAAGAAACTCTTAATCGTTTTTTCACGTAACTTTTTAACTTTGTTTTGTTGAGCAGCAAATACATGTTCTACGTTTTCTCAGTTATTAAAAACTATTAGGTAAACGGTCTATTCTATAAACTACTGTACTATCGAACATGGAATCGAACTGACAATGAGTAGAGCACACCAACTGGCATTCACACGCAATTGTAAGCCTAGGTAAATGTATTTAACTGATCGCATAATCATTGGCTTGAAAATTCATAGTTGGGACTTAATTCCCGTACCTTTATTACAGGCTTTGTTCACATTCATTTGTGAGCATTAAACACCATTCAATGCTGATTGTTCATAAATAATATCCGAGTTCTGAATTGGTTTTACTTGCAGCTTGTGCTGGCTTGGCGCTCAGTGTCTCTTCATGCTTGACAGAGTAAGTTAAACCTCTGGGTACATCCGTTTCTGATCGCCGACAGCCGAATGTTCAATGCTGAATGTTAGATGTGGGCAAGTGGGCACTAGCAAGTCAGTAAAGAGTCAGTTTGAATCAAGTATCATGTAATTTACTGCGTACAGCTGCAGCAAAATTGGCGGCTGATGAAATTGCAGTTGCAAGATTTTACAAAATATTCTCATTACTTCCAAAACTTTAACTTCTCATCTGAAAATACCCCCTTCGATTGCCCTTCACAGTCAGAGACAAAACTTTGAACTGATTTAAATATAACTTGTTCCACAACCATCAACTAATAATGACTCCGTGACTCTGGTCACTGGTGCTGGTGATTAAAGAATACAAATAGACGTTCACATCCAACATGCCCAACAGCGTACTCCAAAGCTTGACTATGATCAATAATCCAGCCAACAGAAGATCAAAGATAATGATATGAAATCAAAATCAAGATGTAATAACAGTAAAGTTGCTAGTTGCTCGTATTTATTTGTATTATGGATAATGTGATGATGATGGGATGGATGCCTCCAATTCTCAATTCGGAAGCTCCAAGTTCTGGCAATCCTCCTACCCGTGCTTCAGTCACCACTTGAAAGTTAAGGTTGAGGTTGAAACGTCAAAACACTTGCACCTTATCAATTTATTTAAATTCATAGTTGAACACTAAAAGCGAACACTGACAGAATTGCCTGACTGAATGTGATGATGCTGCTATTACTTGACTTTTTCCTAATAATACATACGATCCCTCGGCGAGCTGGTTCAGGTTCTCAATGCACGCACAGTTCACACACATTACCGATTACATATTATACTTTCCGTCCGTACTGGTTCCTTCTTCAATGAATCAAGTGCCACTTGGCTTGGCGTAGGTGCATAGCCAAACCAAATATCACTGACCGATCGAGTTAAACTTGGTTCGTGTCCACGGGAGTGGTTCACACTAGTCCCTAATGTCCACCAGACTAGTCTTTTGACATGGGGTGCAGTGGCGCTACAGGTCACTGGAATGACCCTGATTGTACTGTGGGAACCCAGGGAAAAACAAAGGATTTGGAGGATAAGATGGCGGAAGCCCGAAAAGAGAGAGGGATCTCGTTTTCTACACTTGTACGCTTTTGCCAGCCCAGTCAAGCTCGAAGCAAAGCAGTCAGCTTCGTTCGGTTATAACTTGACTGCAGTTGGTGTTGCTGTTGCTGCTGTTGCTAGTGCTTCGAGTACTGTGTTCCTCCTGCTCTTCCTTTTCCACTACGTCTTTCTCTCCACACTCGCTTTGGCTCTTCCATGGATATACTCGATGCATGGATGGATGTTTGGGCGAGAGAGAGAGAGGGAGAGAGACAAGTTGTTCAGAACCAGTTTAGACCCAGACCTTATACTCGGCATAGACTTGCACTCTGTATACCACTAGCTTATTCGTCCAAAATGTTCCAAGTCGAATGCATTGACCGCAGGTCCGTTGCTGTTGTGCGAAGTGGTGGGGGTCTGGGAGTTTCTCACTTCGGAGAATAACCAGCGAGGCTCGAACGGAGCGGCAACGTCGAGGTGTCGTCCACTTCTTTACCTCTCCACTCGTCTCTCCCTCCGTAGGATTGCATCGTAGAATGCACTCACCCACCGACTCACACTCTCCAAAGCCCAAGATCCATCCACAGCATCAACAGTTCCCTCGAAGGCTCCACAAGAGAATATCTCTGCGCTCTGCACCTCTGCTCACAGTCCTCACATTCACATCCTTCACTCTTTCTCCACCACTCGTCTCCGTCGCATCGCAGATCGCATTTATTTCAGGCACACAGCAACGCCTAGGTTCAAGGATGGCTACGTCTACCTCTTCATTTATCTCCACAATATTTCCCACCACTCACACACTCACTCCACTTACCATTCACCATTAGCGAGACCAACACCAAGCTCCATCGACGGCTCCTCAATCTCTCCAATCTCCAAACCAACAACCAGCTAGAACTACTCGACCCGTCGACCCTCGTCTCAATACCTCAAAAACACTAAAACCACTCAAAAGACTCGCATCCACAGGAGCATAGCACTAAGACCAAGGATCCCAATCCCAAACTCATTCCTCGTAGAGCTATAGGAAGAACAGAATGCGAATGCGAATACAGAATTACAGAATGGGATAAATGGGAATGGATCGAGTCTGCCGACAACGACAACCATAGAAATTTATTTACAAATTTCATGCTCGATGCAACTTCCACTCTTTCGCGCCTGGTTGAAACTTCCCTCAGTGCCCCAGTACCTTTCCTTTTCCTTCTCCTTTCCTTCCACGCTGGGTTCGGTCCTTAGAATTCCAATTCCAGCACTTAACTCAATTCTATTCTATTGCCTCCAATACCAAGAGCCAATTACCAATGCCAAAACTATCCAGCACATTCTGCGCCACGTAATAATTATTTCGAAGCTCAGACTATTTCACTATTCTCTCTCCGTATCTCTATTCCTAAACATTGCTATGGTATTTGTTCATACCCCCGGTCACATACCAGGCAGATCCAGCCAGGGCCAGATTCACTAGTCAGACACGTCAGACTCCACAAGATATGTCCATCAATTGTACCATGCCATACCATACTAGCACGGCGTCCTCATTATCGTCAACGATGAAAAGATAGAATGGCAAATGGCAATTATACTAGGATTTATTCTTATTCTGTGCATTCATCCTAAATGAGAATGGAGATGGAATTCCTATAAAGAGCAAACTTGATTAATTTCTATTAGCTGAAAAGATGTCGAGTTGGGATTGAAATGGGTTAGAGAGAAGTGCAAGAAACGAAGGGATTGTGATGTTGTATTATGATTACGATGACTATACCATGTTAGACTAGTAGTCCTCTAGTCATATTTTCAGTTGCATTGCATCCGTCCCATGAATCGTGGTTTGGTTTGGTAGTTTGTAGTTGTAGATGAAAAAAAAGAATTCGTTCTTCAAGTTTTTTTTATTCGTTTGGGATAGTTATTTAAATGTTAACGAAATCCGCTTACGGCAAAGCAAGTCATAGCTCCTCCCACTTATGCGCAGCCTGATCAAGCCATAGTGTATGTAATTATAGCATCAGAAGCGAACCAGAACCCAGACCAGAACCAGCACCAGAAAGAGGGCTACCTACCAGGCAATGAAGGGAAAAGGGTTGCGTGAGTCGTAGTGGTTGTGGTTAGGACAGACATTATTAATACGAGTAGGTATTGAATATTGGGGTATTTGCACCATGCATTGGTCGCAGTGAAGTAGAATGAGTAGAATGTGTTGCTCTTCTGCATTAACACTCACACCATCACTAATAACTACGTACGTAATGCTGGAGTGTGAGGATTGAGGATGAGGACTCTGAGGGTACAACTGCGAGAGTGTGATGTGATGTGAGTGTGAGTGAAAAAGCAACAACAACGGAAATACCAAATGTTATGTACTATAGTATGCGTTGATATGAACAGTGCCCCTCGCTGGTACACTGGACTACAGTCACAGTGCACCTCTACAGTTGACGTTGGATTGGAATTGAAAAATTCAAGTACGTTACTTCATACGTACGAAGAATGATACCTATATTTAGCACTACTGTATCCGTGTAAAAAAGAAATAGTCCTGCTGAGATTCCTTCTCCCAGGAGATTGTTTCACCTTTCATTTCACTGTGAATGCCTCAAGAACTTCCAAACGGGTTAGACGGGTTTATTAATGTAAAAAAGCTGGGAGAAGCATAATGAAATTCGAAGATGATAAGTTTATAGACGGAATTCCACCCAACATCATAGCATTCTTCTTTCAGCTCACTTTGGAGCGAAAGAGGTCCTACAGGCTTGAAAGATTTATTCTTAACACCCAGGCTTTTGTTAAGATGGCACCTGAATGTTCTACACGTTTTTCTTGCTACCTTGCACTTTGCACTTGCACTATTAGTAGGTAATTATATGCAAGCAAAACACCTTGCTCATTCGAAAATTGCATCCTCATCTTTTCGTTCTGAAACACATTTTTTTTCATCAGCACCGTTTCATAATAACTGCAAATATAATAATAATAATTTATTTTGATTTAGTCGATTCTGGCCATAGCCCATATAACCAATTTTTTGTCATTATAAATAAACTTCGTCTATCTTACGTTTGTAATTATATTTTACATTATGCCCTATCAAAATTTAATGTATTCATGTATGTAATAGGATCCCCGGTTATTTCTATAAATACAGTTTGTAATACAGATTTCAGCAATGCATTACCAATATAACTGTAAGTATGCGGTAATTGCATCTAATAATTTTAATCTAATATAAAAATAATAATAATAAGTAATAATTTTAAGTGCTTGTTGTTTGTTTATGGTACAAAATCACATTTATTTTTTTAATTACTGGTTTTAGCTGTATTACATTCCTTTATATTCAGCTTGTAAATGATTATTTCTGCATTCTGAAATAAAACCAATATGGAGTATATGTAATAAAAAACAACTAAAAATAGTCATCCAAGGAGTAAAGTAGGTACACCAATTATTCTTCAGTCGTACGAAACTGAACGTGTACATTTTCTGAAAATTAAACTTGATCCAATTAAACACAGATCGTTTTGCTTTCCTGTGTTGAAATCTAGTTTAGGTGGGCAGGGAGGATAAGAAAAGTTGTTCGTAGTTGTGAACCTTTGAATCTTGATGGGCATGTTTAGTGGTAAAATACATAATTCCGGTATTTTCTTGTATGCAGTTTGATTCTCTTTGTGTAATTCCTGTAAAATATGCTCGCCGGTGTTTCTAATTTAATGGTTCACTGTTTTTATTTGCTCTTATGATGGAATTACGTCTAAAGTACGAGAATTTAGAGTTCAATTGAAGGCTAATAAAATATTATTATTATTATA
>JAAXYX010000205.1:0-54152 GCA_036851915.1 Ptenothrix huangshanensis | reverse complement strand
TACATGCACCTAAGAAGGCTGTGGCCACAGTAAAAATCCTAGCCGTCCCCAACCGCTATTCAAATATTTACCAACTATTAACAATCACGGTTGATGATCCAGAGCCTATGCTTGAGATAAGCTTTGTCTCGGTCTCCTCTGCTCGAATGCCAAGTCGTTGTCCGCACGCTGCGATGTGCCGCGGTGCGGCTGGAGTGCAAGGGCACACAGACTATCTGCAAGTGATGCAAATGGTGAAGTAAAGCAAAGTTTTTGCCAGACTCCCCCCAAGGGAGAAAGGCATGGAGGGAAGTGAAAGTGGAGGAGGAGCGGCGGAGGGAAGAGAGAAATCGGAGAAAGCGAGATTGTAAGTCTTAGTTGGATTGAATTGTATGCATCCACATAATACATCATCATAATTCGTGTATGTTTGTGAAAGGAGAAGAGACTCGGCGAGACTTGCTCGTTTCCGCTACTCTAATTCCTTTTCGTTACTCGGGTGTGTGTTGCGTGAGAGCGAAGCAGAGTTGCCATCCCATTGGAGTGACGACGGGAGTGAAACTTGATTTGCACTGCATCACATATCTCACTTCTCACTTTACACTTCTCACTCGGTTACATGAGTGCGAGGAGAGATTCGCGAGAAAGAGGCTTAGAGCGGGCAGGTCGTGTAGCGGATACAGCAGCAGTTGCGACTTGTGTGACAAAGTGTGTGGGCAAATGGGCGACTGTGTAAGTAGCCAGACAGAGGACCACGTAGGTAGACAGAGGACGCGTGTGAACACGACAGGAGACAATATTGACGGGTGTGCCTCTATCTGCGTGTGTACACACGATGCCTGTACGTGCGGCCATCGGCTGGTTGGCCTCATAGGCATTCGCCACTGGCCCACTTTACTCTGCAATGAAAATATTTACTTTGTGACTTGGTCTGGACAATAGATAATGTGACTGGCTCTTGTATTTCCATTGTATTCACAGCAGTCCAGTAGTTTAATGCCCGTTCCATTCCGCACTCTCTCCTCCCATTGGCTGGTCAAGTAACACTCGGAAAAAACCTTTCTTCAGCCACTTTCTCCTCACTAGTCGCACTCTGTGGGAACAAATTGGAGCGACATCGCGAGAGGAGAGAGACACGTCGCTCCACTCACACTTCCCCTCCACCTCCCTACTCACTTTCACACGAGCAAACTTGTTCCCACCATTCGCATTTTCCTATTTCCATCCACTTGCCGCACTCTCGTTCACCTTCATCTTACTTCACTTTACTTTCTCTTTCTTCTCCAAATCCAGCCTCCATTACACTGCTCAAATTGCTTTCTCCACTTTCTCCGTCCTCTTATTGCGTCCTTTGAGAATCCAAGTTTTCAATAATCCCTTGAATATTCTTTTACACTTTCGCTCAACTCTCGGACACCCACTCTTGTTCCCCCACATTACGCGCACATTGTCAGTTGACTCTGGCTGTGGTTGTCGACTGATTCCTGTAGTTACCCACCAAACTTTTTCCCTGATTCGATCAAAGCGTCGGAAGAAAATTCATATCTCCTTTGTCTTGCTCCTCCATTCCCGTCCTCCGAATTCCAAAGTGTATGAATCCCAAAAAATGTGATCATGGGAGAATCCGCAAAAGTTGCGAGAATTCAAGGACTCAAGTTGAGCCATGTGTGGGATGCGAGTAAGTGAAAAAGTGGCAAGATTTTTAGGAATTAATGCAGTCTGTCTGAAGAGTGGTAAGTCTGAAAAGTTTGAATAAATAATTATGACTAATTGTCAGAGCAGCGGATAAGAGCTTGTGGAGGAACCGAGTGGAAAATGTAGCGTTTATTTATATGCTGCGTGCATTTGGCATGGACAAATGCATTTCTTGTTCGCGTTCACATCCCTCCATGTGAATGAGAAATAGTTGCCGTTCCCTCTCCCACTCCAAATCCTTGCTCCATCCTCAATGCTATGCATGATCGTAGCGGGAGACGTGAGGCTCGGGAGGATAAGGCAGTCTGGGGACACATAAGAACAACTCGGAGAGAGCGAGCGAGAGAACGAGGCCACAGATTTCTTCAACTTGGCTTTCACTTTGGCTGTGGTTTTCTAAATGGTAAGTAAATGTAGTCATGATAATAATTAGACTCATTTGGAATTGGGAGCATGGAAGAGTATTTACACTCTAAACATTTATTAACCAAGCGGGAAAGTAGGGAAAGCAGGGAAAGTTTTGGCTGAGAGAGAGAGAAAGAGCAGGGCAAGAGTGAGGTTTCGCTCCGAGTGAGGTAGAGAGAAAGGCAGCTTTCCTTTGTCAAAAATTTCTTTCGCGCAATTGAGTTTGTGGTAAAAGTTTTTAATTCTATTAATTATTTTCTAACTTGAATTACAACGGCATTCATCGAATCCAACGCTAGGAAAGGGAACGTTATGAAACTAACATTTCCGAAGCTCCAGACGAGTCTTTTCACTCTTGCCCACAGAGTGGAGACAGTTTTCGAGCAAAAGACGCAATTTCAAATTCAAAAACCAAAGCCAAGTTTATGGAAATGGCATCATGACATGGCAGAGTGATTGCTCACTGTGGCTTCTTTCCCTGCAGCAATGCATAATACGGCACAGCATAGCATAGCATCGAATAGCAAAGGACGGACTTGGCTTTTTCCTGCGAAAGCCGGCAAGTTTCGTGAATGTTCCTGGCTCATGCTTTCTGCTCGTGGATTTGGTTGGCGAGGTGGAAAGTAAAAATGAATTAATATGATTAAGATCAAGTCGAAGATGCACCGATGCATGCTCCTGTTGCTCTGCCTCCCCTCCAAGCTAATAATGCGATGAGTTGCAGGCATTCGGAGACCTTAACTCTTTCCGGATCTGCTCAGGCTAGGCTAATATTTTAACTAAATTGACTTTGCTCGTACAGCAAGAAGAATCGGCTGTCATGTACAGTGAAAAGTCGAATCCGGTGAGTAAATCAAGACGGCATGTGCTCAATCATCCTGTGGAATATCCAGCGCTCCTCCTTCCCTTGCCCAGTATACACAGACCAGCCAGCAGGCTCTGCGTGGAAGCCGTAGAATTTTTTCTTGGAATGCATGGTCAAGGGAAATGAGAGAGGGGAAATCACGTGGTGCCTTATTATTATTGCGATTCCGGGTTCCGTGCAAGATGTTGTCGCGAGGACAAGTGCAAGAGCATAAGCTATCAACGCCGAGTATGTCGGAGAAAGCTGTAGGTTGACATTACTGTTTTTTTCCAGTTGCTGCACTCTTGGTGCAGTCGAGCACAATAAGCCGAGTCAAACTAATGACTCATCGCACAGCCCAGTCCAACTTTCCCCGAAGCCCCTAGTTTTTCTAATTAATGCTGTGTGGCTTCTCATCGTCAGTGTGGGGAGCAATAACATGACATGCTTTCTAATTCCTTACTCAAGGCTCCTGCGTCTGCCCAGCGTACAGTCTAGTGCCCGGCTGAATTCCACTGAAGCATGAGAGAGAGAGAGAGAGAAGAGCTTGAGCTAATCAACGACGATTCACTTGCATCCCTACATCATATGAAATCATATGAATGTATGAATCCAAGTAGATCAAGTCCAACTAGACTCATTCACGACATAGACTCTTTCCCAGCACTCGAGCATTTCTCATATGAATAAATATGTAAATGCCAAGTGAAAGTTTCCGTCTGGTTGTTTGCACATAAATTAGCAGTTTGTAATGGGAATGATTGGAATGATGGGCGAAGAGAGTTGAAGGGGAAGACGAGACACGGAGGGTCTCCTCTTCTCGTAAAGGTTAGAGTCGTAAACCTTCCAGCTTATAGACGTCTGTATAATAAACCTTGGCCAACGAACCCTGGTTGCGTATGCACGTCCCTACTAATGCCATGATCCGGAAGACTTGGAGAAAGTTCCCTGTACGGATTCTCCTTGCCTTCCCACGGCTTAAAGCTCCTTCACCATCATCACACTCTGGCCAGCAGAATCACACCAAAGTCTTGTGCAATCTATCATTTATACATGGGTGCTGTAATAGTCAAAATAAGACTTGATTGCTCCACTCAACTCTTTGTTCAACAACTTTACGAGAATAACGACAGCAATTTCATCGCGTTTTCTCTCCCATTTCTCACAGACTTTTTCCCATAGTCAGCGTTTGCGTTTCCTCCATGGCAAAGCAAGGACAAGAAAAAGTTTGTTGAAATGCACACGAAAAGAAAGGAGGCTTAGTCTATATGAATTACAGTACAACGTGAGGAATAAAAAGAGAGAGGAAGAGAAAAAAATGCATCAGCATAAGTCACACTACTCCTGCTCCCCGCAGCTGTCCCTTATTGCTCCATCGTGGACACAACGTTCTCCATCTCCCCACCATGTCCATTCTTAAATGTTATCATTGTTGGCACTTGAATCCAATAATTCCCATTTGTCCGCCTCGAGTCCATACCGGTCCGTTGGGAAGCGATAAGACGAGCGATGGACGGCGCTTTGTATCTTTTGTATTAATTCAATGACAAGTGATGAGTCGAGAGGAATGACATGGAGATACTAAAAGTGAAAGTGCCAATGCTTTTATATACGACTGCCAACCGGCCAGACGGAAATAGTTGCATTTGTAAAAAACCTTGGACGGCTATATCAAAAATTAATACGGCCTATTACGACTACTTTTACTTACGCTATCTGTCCAGAAGATCAGGCCTATAAAAAATCCCACATACACTTGAGTCTCAGTCGGTCGTTATCAGTTTAGAAGGGTGCGATGCTCTAGCGATTCTGAGTTGGAGCTAGGAAGCCATTGGAATCGCACTCGCAATCGCAATCGCAATTGCGAGAGTAAGAGAGAAAAGGAAAGAGAGATTGGAGGGAGAGGCTAGGAGAAAGTATGGCTGATTTGGACGAGAGTGTGGAATGGAGAAAGTGGAAAGGCGCAAAAATGTTATCTAATGTTATGATGTGTTGGGATGGACGTGCTCAAAATTTATATGTCACTCTTTACGTCCTTGTTGCCTTCTAACGGGATGCTCCTTGGAATGTGTACAACACACGATTCCTCCTCTCGTGCCCTTTCCTTCCGCTTTCCAAAGACGCTTCTCCCCTGCAAAGAAGGCGCCAAGGAGCGATCCTTGTGAATCTATTCCCGCCGCTAGTATTCCTTCATGTCTACACACGTACACGGTTTGTGACGATGACCAAAAAAATCTTGCTATTGTCATGTGCATCGTAATAAAATGATGACCTTGTTCATGATTCAGCGTGGTCCGAGCCGAAGTATGTGTAGACCCGGACCACAAGCTGTGATGACAATGGAANCTTGTGAATCTATTCCCGCCGCTAGTATTCCTTCATGTCTACACACGTACACGGTTTGTGACGATGACCAAAAAAATCTTGCTATTGTCATGTGCATCGTAATAAAATGATGACCTTGTTCATGATTCAGCGTGGTCCGAGCCGAAGTATGTGTAGACCCGGACCACAAGCTGTGATGACAATGGAAGGCATTACTCCTAGACGTGCATCTCATTCACACACTCATTTGCTGGGGATAGGAATGCGATAAATATTTAACCACTTGGGCTCTGCTCTTGGACAAGGAGACATGGAACGAGAGCAACATCTGTACATTGTGTATTTGTGTAGCCGGGTGTATGTAGAACGCAGAATGAGAGCTTGCACATAAGTCGTGTACAGGAAGCGATTTTGCATGGTTCTGAATATATTTATTCCCTTTCCATCAACTTTGTGGTTTCCGCTTGCTTTCTCCTTTCTCCTGAATTCTTCCTATGCTGTGCTCTCCCTCTCACACAATCTCTTTTAACTCACTCACGTGGGGACATTGTTGTCGGAATAATTCACTCGAGCATCGAGTACTCCCGTATGCATGCCTGTGATTGTCAATTTAATTGCCTCTACAATCAGACTTGGAGTAGAGTGAGCAGGAGAAAGGAAGGAGAGGGGCAAGGATTGCTAGACTCGATGGACTGTTGTGATAAGATGGAGAAAGTTGGGAAAGTGAGGCTGGAGGAGGAAAGTGTGGTTAGCGGAAGAGGTGAAGAGTAAACTTTTCCGTCGACTCAACCGAAAAAAACCATTTCCTTGTACGGACGGAGGTATGTGGGCCGGGACTGGTTTGTTTTTCCTTGCCGTCGTCGTTCCTCTGGATGCACTCGACGAGTCATTCGATTGCTGGTAAATGTGAGCATTTATAACTACTTATGTGGACACACACATGCTATACCCTCTTCTCTCTCAGTGCACTATGCTCCATGGAGATACATACATCAATTTTAACAATCTTCCATCTCAACTGTAGTTGTAGTTAGTAACGGAGCCACGGGGGAAAATACAAATACTGTGGGAACGTCGAGTCCGGATTTCTCCGTTGCAATTTTTTATCACCATTACTCTCCACGCATGTTTCTCCATTTCTATGGCTACACATTTCCTTTCATTGCATTCAATTACACTACATTTGCTCTTTCTGTTTGATATTCAATCGAAATAAATTCGCATTTATTTCCCTTTTGCTCGCCTCAACTTTATCCCTTCAATTCTGCTTGCTCGGCTCATTCCCCGGGACTCGTCTTGATTTTTCTGCATGCCTAGGATTTCGTTGGAGCTCATCACTCCCTTGTAATAACTCCCTCTTGCATACTCAACTAGACTTGTATAGGCTGTGAATTTTTTTAATTCGAACCGTAGCAAGCCCAAGCTTGTTTTTAAGTCGTATGTGTATGAGGAATGTACTCGAGTGTGGTAAGACGACGAATCCAATTTCCATTTCCAGTCTGCCATTGCTTATTGTATTAGTTTATGGAGCATGAGATTATGCGTTGGCTGTGGGTGCTGGGGCTAAGGCTAGAACCATGACATATTGGACAATAAATATTTTATGGGTATTTATCAACCATGATGAAATGGAATTGGGAACATGCATGAGCATGAAAAATCTGTGGAAGCATAAAGTGGAAATTAAATATAGCCTAACGAAATTTCCTGAACGGATTCATAAATCAACTGTCCACTCTTCCACTTTACAGTCTGTCGGTCCGTCGTGCGTTCCGAGAGAGAGAGAGAAAGTTCCATAGAGTCACATTAGTATTATTAGAATAGCCTTGACAATGGATGTTACATGATGAATGCCGACTAGCGGTTGGTTGGGTAGTCAGCTCAAACTTTCACCACATCCAGCACACAATCAAAGGAAGGCTTGGCTCCAGCGTTTCCATAGGACTTTTTGCAAATCGTCACAGATTTTCCAGGAATTTGCAATTAACTTTTCTCCCCTACTTTCTCCATCTTACGTACCACATTGTGTACGACCGCACAAAAAACGGCAACATATGCTCAAGCTTTCTCTTCTGCTTTTCCTGTGCACAGCAGTCAAGTCAAATTTTAATTTATCATGTTATTAGTAGTACACACTTGCACTATAATTAAACTATATGTCATGGACACTTTGTGTACTCAATTTGAGCAAGAATCCTTTTCTCTCCTTCACCCGGCAATGAAGGCCAGCATTCTCTGTCCGGCAAGGTGGATGTGGCCGCAAAGAAAGTAATGGCTTTCATTTTCTCCATTTGGAATTTAGAAGAGAATAAGTGTCGGCTTGTTTGTGTGTAAAGGTGGTGTAGTCGTCTGAACGAGCAATTCAATTGACCGTCGACTCTCCTTTCTCTGCAATGCATCACACTTGGAACTTTCGGAAAGAAAAGAGCAAGTAAGCTGCAGTGGAAGGAAGGATATGTCTTTGCAGGTCGCAGTGAAGGATGGTCTGAGGGGAAGAGGAAGAAATGCTATTCTAATGTTTTATGCATACTCAAGCAGAGAGAGAGAGAGAGAAAGCGAAAGTGAGAGCCACAAACGGAAATATCTGGTGTGCCAAGCTGCCAACCGTTCTTCGCTCGTTTCATTTGCTCTCCTAGTGGAGTCTCACCGACCTGTTTCATGTTTCATGCGCTTCCATGTCCAGCATTCACCAGCCGCACCAACATTTATTTCCCTTTTCCTCTGGTCAAGCACTCACTCACCCATTTCGTCTTGTTTCAATTTCGGTTTTACGTCACAAGAGCGCGAACGGAAGAGTGTAGGCCAGAAGAGCATAGTCAAAAGAGTTCGAATGAAAAGAGGGCGGAGCCACTAGTGTGCCCATTGCGCTCTTCTGACCATTTCCCTCCAATTTCATTTCTCAAGTATTGGCTGGACCGAATTCCCTCCCCGCTGCGTTTACATGCCCGTCTGGATATTAGATGGAGCCATAATTGTTCGTCCAGCCCTACCACGGACAAACAGTGGGCAGAGTGCATTCATCAACCAAATGACAAGTGCAAGTAAGATGAGGCGCGAGTGAAAAGGTACCTAAATGCGAGAATGTGAACGATGCATCATTCACTCTCAGCACAGAGCACCATGCATTGTGGCAGTTATTGGAAGAAATCAGGACGTTAGATACATTCCCATCTCCTCTCCGTCAGTCTCAATCTACCAATGTGACATATAGAAATTGAAAGTGAGCTTCGCATCCTACCTGTGTTTCCATTTGCACATTTCCATTAGCATGACATTTGGAATGAGACACATCTCGTTTCCTGTCGCTTCCTTGCCTAATGAGAGCTGTGTGCTGCCTTTGCTCCTCCTCCTCCCACTTGTCACAATTTTGGAATGACAAATTGAAAGAATGACATGGAAGTCAAGTGAGAAGGACTAAAATATTCATCAGCCGAGTGTGATTAGCATTTAGCATGTAAAAGCTAATGCCGGTAGAAGAAAGTACCTGTGTAGACAAAACCTAAGCATCTTGGTCTGAATTCTTTACGCGGTCACATGGACCCATGCACTTATCTTGATTTAAAGCTAATCTCGGGAGGAGACTGTCTCAGGGCTTAATTGTGTTTCAGTAGCTTCTAAAGCATAGGCAGATTAAAGATTAATTTTTCACAAGAATTGCACCGTGTAGAATTAATTGATGCGGGAGGAGGAAAAGTGGGGATTACGCAAGGAAGAAGATGTGATTGGGAGTAATCAGGTAATGAGAGACGAGGGCGAGAGATTAAGTGGCTTGTGTCTAGCATCCGAAGGCTGATTGGAAAGGAGAGTGAGGGAGAAAGCAGGACGAGGTAGGTATGGAGATGTGGCCAGATGTGGAGATGCTCAACCCGCCGTCTCACTCCACAGTCTCCAGCAAACCAAACCAGTCCAAACCAAGCCAAAGAGTCCATTTCAAGTTTTTTCTTGCGAGAAAGAATAAAGATAAATGGTGAAATAAACCCAGTGTGAGAATCTGCAGTGGAAGAATTGATTTTTAAGAGTTTATTGCACGCCCATGTAGCACTGCCTTCGTCTCGACTCCTTCCTCGGCCACGATACTCTACCAGTCGCGATTTTATTCGTGTGTGTTTTGAAACTTTGGATCAATCTCGGGTGTACATGCAGTCTGCGTTCACCAAAGGATAACTTTCAAAGCCGAATGAGAACAAAGGGAAAGTAATGATGGAGTCAACGAGTCATTGTCATAGTCATGTCATGATTTAGTCCTGTGTCGCTCGTCTCCTTGCCTCGCCTGTGCGTGAGTGGTGCAGTGGTAGTGTGGAGAAGGAGAAAGCAAGGGAAAGCACAATGGTCTATCTATCTAATCTGTGTTGTCTGAGGGAAGAAGCTATGCTCCGTAAAATGCTCAATAAGATTAAGCAGACTTTGACTTGGGTTTCCCGAGCAGTAAATAATAGGAGTGGAGATACGAGGGAAGGTACATGCATACGCCCTTTCTGTGGCCACTCGGCTACACGCAAACTTAATGCACCATAATTTTTCTCTCAACATCCCTTGCTCCCATTTGATTCCACATAATATTCGATATACAACAAGTATCTCGCTCTCTCGCCATTCCCTCGATTGCTTTACGATTCATACTCACATTCTTATCCTCCGCTTACCTAAACCTCTTTTCCTATATCAACTTGTTTTTGAAGGCAGTCGCTGGATGCAGTCGTTTCTCTTTTTTCCCTCCTCCTATGGTGAACGTAAAGATTATTTCTGTCAACGACTCCGTAGTCGAGTGTAAAGGCTACACGTCGGCTCTCCATGTATCCTTCGTCTGTCAAGTGTTTCTCCGTCCTGTCTCCAACATCCCATGAGCTCCTCTCTTTTGCGGTTGCAAATTGACCTGCAAAAAGTCGCAGGGAATGCCGAAGAAAGTGGAAATACGGGATCATAAAATACGTTTATGAGTTCTGTCTTTTATTTATCGTCGGGTGTACGTAGTTGTTTCCTCACCCGTCCACACAATCCACACCACGCGGTTTAAATCCCATCTCTCCCTCTATCTCTCTCCTTCCCTGTCCCAGAACAACGGGAAAGGAGACATTGTGTGTGGACTTTCTCCGCCGAAGCAGTCCATGATTTTGAAATGGCTCGGAATCAACACTTGTTCAGTTTTTACTACTCCTCTCTCCTTCTCTCCATAAAAGTCTATTTCGCAAAGATGCATCTTCGGAATTTTGAAAGGAGGAAGGAGGCAATTCACATTTTTAATTCTGGACATGCAAAGCATTTTTCCAAATTACACACGGCCCGAGCAGAGTTACGTGCGGAGCGGGAGGGAAATACATGGCGTATAAAATTCTCATGTCTGCAAATGTAAAATCTTGTCGAATGTTGAAATGTGAGCTGAGAAAAACCAAACCACTAGAGTAAAGGAGAAATTTATTATTTAAATGGGAAGACGATCCAGTGTGGGAGAAAGGGAAGGAATGGCGAAAGATATGCGAATGACTCGGTTGTTTCATTGTATGGTGTACTTTGATATTCATTCATTTCCCTCCTCTCTCACTCTGATGCTCGGAGGACTCATTGGGAGGGAAAGTAGCGAGGAAATGCATCGAGAGAACGCTTGGTTGCGAGATGGAGCACAAGAGACTGGGAAGAAGCAGAGCTAGAGCTAGCGTTGGTTTATCTCTACGCTCCGAAAGTAGGATGGCGTGTTACATTTTTAAAGCTGGTGGAGCAGCGTATATATCTTGCCATCCATTGATTTAATTTAGTTGAAATTTAGAAAAGTACCCATCGAGAGAAGGTGGGAGAGGTGTAAGAATTTATGACACATGTTCCAACCGAGTCTCGCCAACGTCTCCCGTATGCACGTCTCCATCTCGAAGGAAGCTCAAGTGAACGTGAATAGTCAACAAGGCAGAAGGAGCAGGAGACAGAGGCGATGGGAGAACATCTTAAGAATTCACGACCTTTGAAGCACTAGTAGTGAAAAACTCAAATTGGATTTTAAATGGTTCAAGAAATGTCTTCGTTACGAATGAATTATTCATATTTCCATGCCATTCCTATTGCTCTATGAAAACCCACACTGTGCACTCACTCCACACTCCCAATTGGCTTTCACATTCCCCATTTCCCTCACTGTCAGTCGATTTCGTCTCTCTCTCCATCGGCTCCTTCCAAGGGCCCACATTCTCCTCAAGTGCACTTGGAGCAACGGGCTTTGGCTTCATTACGACCTCGACTTTCACCACCCATTCCGCCACTATGTCAGACTTTTCCGACCAAAGGATGCTCCGAGAGTCAAACCAAGATGGGATGTAAGTAGGACGGAGCAGTGTGATAGCTTCCGGATAGAAATCATAAACAAGGATACATGGATTACACTTTGACTTTTACATTGGGGGAAGTGACGTGGAGCAAGAAACAAAAATTCGCTTGAGTTCGTAACGGCTTTCTGTGTGCCGAGTAACAGCTCGTTACAAGCGAGATCTGAAGAGATGGCAGCGTATGAATTCATGTCATCTCGCACGCCAATTCAACCTGAGTCAATTCATCGCTTCCCTTATCATATTGATCCTTTGCTTTCCTCGCGTCCTCTTATCTTACAGACTCGAGGCCTTCTCCGTCTCCCGATTCCTTCAACATGACTTGGCAAAGGAGCTCGGATTCTTTCCATGTATATTTCATAATAACTTTCTGTATAATTGCTCACGCTAATTTATGTAAAGGTGCAGTCAGCGCTACTGCTTCCCTTCCTCACTCTGACCAAAATGAAGGAGCCTTGGCAGGAAAGGGAATGTAAATGTTGACTTTGGATGACAGTCACGAGAGAAAGCACGAAACAGAGAATGGCATGCAGGATGTAGTTGTGGGAGTCGTGGCTGTGCTGATTAGTTGCGAGTATTGCATTGGAAGGGAAAGCTAACGCATCTTTCGACTGCTTTCTCCGTCGTTCCCCTCGACGTATCAAAGTGTTATGACGTGGTCTATAGTGGTTTATAGTCTCCTCTGTGTAGGTAGGAAAGGTACACGTCGGAATTGAGAAATAACATATTTTCGGAGAAAGCAGGGAAAACCAAGGAGAAAGTTGAGAGAGAACAAGAAAATGTAGACTCGTTTATGCTCTTGTTTAATGTAGTAAAAAAGAGAAGACCCGAACCAAATGAATATTCCATGTCAAGTTGAGTCCTTTTGCACTCTCCGTGTCTTGTTTGTTTCGTCGAGTTCTCAGGATTCTTGAGAAACTTTCTCTATGGACAGAGCATACACCCAAAATTATTTATACAAAATAGACTCGTCTCCATCGTTTTCCTTTTACTCGGCTTCTGTCATCCGCATTCATCTTTCCAATTCCGCCACCTCCTCAACTCAACGCAAGCCAAAGCGAAGTACAGGAACGCACGCAGAATACCATGCGGAAGGTTGATCTGAGAAACTAAATACATCCACGCCTCACACTCCGCTCGCCTCTTTTCTCCCATAAAAGATCTTCATCCATTTTATTTTTCTTTCCCTTCCCATTCACTTCCTTCCTACACCTACCTGCCTCCCATCATCATGAATACCGCCAAACCAAACATTCACCCACATCTTCGTCCACACCAACACCAACTTACTTTCTCCAACCCACACTAAGAATCCCACACATTTGGCCGCACTTTTCTCTTCCTGCAAAACACTCGTCGACAGTCAGGCTTTACGGGCACCCTCCAGACGATGTCTAATCTACCTTTATGCCGGTGCTTCAATATTAATTCGTCGGGCTCGACTACAAAACTTTCCCTGGCTCAGTCGGCCTCGTTGTCAAGAGCCAGGAAGTAAGAGGCATAGCTCATAAGCATATGCATGTACTCCTTTGTTTACGTTTGTCTATTAGAAAGTTGATGAGGAGGAAGCGGACGATGGAGCAAGTGTCTTGGGCTCAAGTGCATCTCCTCATATTTGGTATTTGGCGGCTGAGTTGAATGGGATGAGGATAAAGTTGATCCACTTGTGATTTATGTTTATTGGTTGGAGTATGCAAAAGCTTAGATCGTAGATTCGAAATTGAAACCACAATTCAGGTGAAAGACTGACAGGAGAAAGGAATGGGGAAAGCTGTTGTGAAAGTGCTAGTTGGATGTGTTGTAGGTGTAAAATTCCGCATACTCACCACTCTTCCTCGAAACCAGCCAGCAATACACTTCCAATCGGTTCTTGTGAATAATGCAATTTAATTTGTGGCTGCAATCAAGCCTTTGTTAAGGAGAATTGGAAGAAGAGAGAGGGAGGTGAGATTTGTGGATACAGCTCCCAACCACATATCCGCCAGTCCTCCCGCCTACAAATTCATTCTCTTTGACAAGACTCACTCACCAGAGGGAGAAAGAGAAAGCTCTACTTTCACCAGCTTTGTCGAAATACCTGCTGTTGCCATGCAGTCATTACAGGGACATCCAATCAACCTTGACACGCACACTGCCATTTTGTAATTGCATATGTTGCCCTTGCTCACTTTCTCCGGGTGGTGACATAAACGATTGCCGCAGTTCGGAGCGGGAAGGAGAGAGTCGTGTTGCACCACCCAAGTGTCAACTTTCAAGAGCATATTATGAATTTTAAATTGCAATTGGAATGCAGGAAAGCAAGCAGCAGTCTGTAGGCTCTAAGTGGAAATATCAATAGAGAGAGAGAGGAAGCATACAAGTAATTTGGATGTGACAACTTGGAACAAAGAAGCTCATCAAATTGCTTTTAATGACATGAAGCTCTGCCGGATTTGATGAGAATGATGAGGATCGCACCATCCACCAAGTTTCTCCATACGCGGGCACTCATACTTTGCTTTCTCTCCACGCAATGCATGCTTTCACCATCACCTTGACACACGCTCCCAGCTCCAATCTGCCAACAATCATGCCGACATAACAATAGCATCATACCTCTCTTTGACTTGAACATGGCGCAATCGTGACTCCTACGAATAACGATGATGATGTTTGGAAATGAAAGATAAAAGTAGAAAATAGTAACTTACTCTCTCGGATGTGTACGCTGATACAGTTTGCTAGCCCGCGCATGCATAACAAGGATGAGATGATTTTTTCCGGTTCACAGATTAAATAACTAAAAACAGTGGAGGAGAAAGAGAAGAGCCAGACGTGAAAATAACAACTTTGCATTCGTGGATGGAATCAACGTATGACCATAGCTCCTGCCTCTGTACACCTCATCTATTATAAATGACGAAGAGAGAAAGAAAGAGAAAGGTGCATACGCAGGGAAGTTGAAAGGAGTGGATGGCACAGAGATGCTTGTATGACTGTGAAGGAGGTTGAATTGTTCAAAGTGTGCAGTGAACGTGTCCTTTGTTCCGGTGAACGTAGATTTTGGTCGGAGTAGTGAGTGGGATCTTGAGGGCAAATGATAGGAGGAATTTCCAACAGTGACAACAGAGGTTGGGTCGGGAAGCTTGAAAAAAGCAAGACAAGCGACTGTTGCTTGAGTTGCGAGCTGTGTCAGTTAATAGGAGGGAAAGCCCTGAAAGAGTTCCACGAGTCTCCACTACCAACAACCTCTAAGTCTCGCACTTAACTCGAGTTTTCAACACAACACGGACGCCAGCAGGTAGTGGGAGAAAGTGAGACCACACGACGTTCTCACTACATTCTCGTTACCTGCCGGCATATAGGAGACATCTCAAGAGAGAAAGTGACGAGAAGAACATCTCCACTTGCGCCCGCCACGTCTCCCTCACTCGGCCTGGCAATCCCTCCATCGTCAATGCAATGGAAAGTAAACCAGCCTTTGCCACACTTTGCTTCCACCACTAAATATATTACCGCTATCTTTTCCCGCAGTGTATTTTGTCGCTGTTTATTGTCATTAGCGCTCGAGTCATCCTCGCTGCTTCGTCCTTCCCCGTCTCGTCTCAGAGTCGCTGAAGCTCGACTGGAACCAAGGATTCCTCGGTTCCAGTCTGGCGAAGCAGCAGGAGAATATAATCAAGACATGATTGCAAGATTGTTTAAAGACACGCACTTAAGATACACGTCGTAGATAAGGATTGTGTTTGTGTGTGTGTGGAGCAGAGAACAGAGAAAATTCACAAAGCAATTTCCTGATAAACTTGTAACGCCATTAAAATTGACACCTGATAAACTCATTGATTTATAGCCGAGCGTTTGCACAGGTTTTTCACATGCTTCGAGGGTGGTCGTTTTGGGTCCATAGGAAAAGTGTACGGACACGGAGCAAGTGCACCTTCCTCTTCACCGTTCGTCGTCTATGGAGTATGTCTACACGGGTGTATAGGTATAGACGGAACTCGATCCTCCACAGAGAATGATAGGGAAAGGATGAATGTGGAACAAAAGTAAATTCCTCCGCTGGTCTGGTTTCACTGCTGCTGGCCTGTGAAAGAAATATGAGTGCAAGTGTAAAGGAGAGTCTGATATAAGTTCAATCATTCTCCATTCTCTCCATTTCGCTTTGCTCCATCTCTATGAGCCTAGCTTTCTCTGTATAAAGATGTAGACGTGGAGTATCACATGTGTAAGTTGAGCTCCGGTAATTTGTGTCCCTTCTATTTGTTGAGAAGCTCGTAAATTGTGGATCGTAAACTGTAAATCGTGGATCATAAATCCTGACCAAAGAGGAAGTATTAACTTATTCCTTTCCATTGCATTTCCTCGTTGCAAGTGAGCAGTGGATCGAGTTGGACTTGTCGAGACTCGCCAGAGCAATATTTGTCCTACTAATTGATCCGACTCCAGTCCAAGTCGTCGATTGCTCACAAACCGGAAATCATCTCACAAACTTGTCACAATCTACTCCTACTTCCCAGCGGCTGTAAACGTGCTCCTCCACTCTGGCGCTTTCCCTTGGTCCCCTCCAGGGGCTCACATAGTTCCGGAGCAAAGGAGCATTATAAATTAGAGGACAGTCAAATCCAGTTAGGTTCGAGTGAGGAGACATTGTAGGACGGTGGAATCCTTGGCGAGAGCTGCGTAGACGTGACACGTTAGATGCTCGCTGCACTTGATTACTTTTGACGACGGCCAGTAGGAAAAACTTGGTTCATTTTTTCTACTCCGTCTTGTGTCACTCTGGCGTTAGCGGCAAACCTTTGTGACTCAAGTAGATTTCCCATTTAACTCTCGTCTCCATTCCCCAAATCCGTCTTGTCTTTTCGACTTTCTCCTATTTCCATCTCCCATTGCTTCCTCCCCTTCCTTTCTCTCTCAATCCACGAACGTACCTAGGCCTGCCTTGTGTCGCTTTCTCCTTAATTTCCAGTTCGAACCAGAAACCAAAGAATGGAGAAAGGACGACTTATCTGTTGTTAGCGATACGTGCGAGGTCTAGTGTCCTTGCTCGTCAGCGTGTTCACCGTCTCTTCCTTTCCACTGCAATGCCCTGCATTAGATTGTAATTGCGGAGAGAGGCGGAGTGAGATGATGAAGCAGGCGGTGGGTGTTCGAAGGTGCAGAGCAAGATGTGGTTGAAGAGGAGGAAGGAAGTGCTGAATTCTGAAATGTTTACAAATAGATGTATGTAGCTGGGAGTAAAGATGTTGCGGACGACTGTGGCTGATAGTGGTGCTTGTGATGTACGAGCACGTCTGGATTCTTAGGACTGTTCTATTTACCTTATGCTCGATAAGAATGCTGAGAGGTGGGAAGGGAGAGGCACCTGGACTCGTGGCTTTGTTCCTTGAGGTTTGTGTGCCGGGTAATTGTGGAACGTCCGATGCAGCCGGACATTCTAAATCATTTGTGGCTGTGTATTCGATTCCTTCCCGTGTTGTTGTAGTAAGTTGGCCATAAAATTCCTTGCATGCATGCGAAGCAGAGGCAGTTCAATAAACCATTTACCAGCCAACGTTTGTGTTTGCTGGAGCTCAAACGACTCCTCGCTCCTTCCCTTCCACATGTCCAATGCAGCCAAGTCCAAAGGAACAACAACACGAACGCCAGTCCAATCGAGGTAGTTTATCAAAAACAAAGTACATAAAGACAAGATGCATTCTCTCCTCTTTCCCTGTGCCTCCTTCTCCTGTGAAAAAACAAACAAACTTTCGTCCGCTCGATATTAAACAATTCGTATCAATCCAGGGAATCCTGCACACGAGTCTGCCAACTCGTGTGCTCCAGCTATCAGTCGTCATGCATTATCTGGGCTTCGTTTGTTTCCTCAAGTACATCCAACTGATCAACTTGGTGGGCACACAGAGACGGCGAAATTCTTAAATCCAAACCACTTTCTCCCGTTTTATCAACCTTTCCTGCTCCAACATCAAACAAGACTTTTCCATGAGGGAGCATAAAATTGGACAAATTTAAAAAGCAAAAATCTTCTTTGAGCAAAATCCACGTAGGGGCTAGGAAGGATCAATAAGAATAAAAATTTATGATGCTTCCCAACATTTTCCACTGGACATTTAAAAAACCATGAGAAAGCGTGTGCATGCATCACGTAACGTGGCCAAGGCTCGCGTTGGCGAGACGACGGTGAGGGAAAGATATACACTCTCAGCCCAGCCGTGAGTGTATCAAATGAACAGTCCAAGAGCCCAAGAATAAAAAAGTACACGGTCCTTGAAAGAATTCATTGGATTCATCGGCCACCGCTACATAAAGCTCCGCTCACCGACTCACTTCCTCCATCCAGATTTCTCTGCTGCATCCGTCTTTATTGATCCCCTTGAAAATTATCAAGTTGAGAATTCGAACCAAGTCGTATTTCAGTGGGAGTTGAAGGGAATGTTTTAAAACAGATAATGCTCACATGTTAGTGTCATTGTGCATGTCGGGATTTAGTTTTATTGGCTAACGAGGATAACGGAGAACTAAGACGAGGAAGGAAGGCGTGAGGAAACGGAGAGAAGGCAGTGCTAGGAGACTGCACAAGAATGAAGAGGACGAAAGTGTTGGTTGTGCAAACATATTGGATGCATGTTTGACTTTGAAAGCTTAGGGTTTCAAAGTGTGATAGTTCGGGTGGCGGAACGGTAACGGCAGACATTTGAGGCATGCTGCTGCACACATACACACACACACACATATACACACTACAGGAGAAAGCAGGAGAAAGGAAAGTAGGGCGGAGCATTGATGTTGGCTCTTTGGGAAGATACGTTTATCGACGATCCACGTCCAACGGTCGACTCATGAATCAGTTACGGTGAAAGTCCGTTTAATCTGATATCGGTGTCGGCCTGGGCTTCCTCTCCTGCCACCAGACATGGCCGACCCAATCCCACACTTGCATTCGAGTCCATTGTGCGCTAGGAAGAACAAGACCACGCTGCACTCGACATAAACACGAAACCGATACAGCGCCCATTGTCCCTGCGAGGGAATAAGTGCGGAAGTTAAGATAGTCTTCCTTCCCACCCACCCGTCCTATGTCCACCAGCTCACGAATTCTCGTCAAATGGACTTTCATTTTTCAATCCCTGCTCTTTGTGAGCACGGTTCTGGACTCGAATGCACCTACATAAATACGAGTCTGACAATTTTGATTTTATTGGAGAAAGTAAGGGGAAACGAAGGTGAAAGCGGAGTGAAAGTAGGAACGAGTCGTGTTTCACTTGGATTGGCAAATGACCGGAGAAAGTAATGGGGAAGACGAAGGTAGAGGAGCGTGAGGGAGAAGGAAGAATGGAAGGATTGAAAGACGGTTCGTTGAATCTGATCAGTAGATTGGTGGAGATTGTGAAAACTGAGGAAATTGTGGATGTTTGACCTGGACGAGTGTGGAGGGGAGTGTGCGAGTGTGGCTGTGCGAGGATGTCGTGGTGTAAGTAGATGGCTGTATGCATGCGGAACAAATGTTGGATGGGCCTGTCAATTCTTATGTCAATTCCAAAAGCACCATCCTCATCGCCTCACACATTCCAACTCTTCTTTCCCTTAATGCCATCACGACCATCATTACTCCACTTTCTCCCGACCACGCACAGTTCACTTCTTATCTCAGGCTAAATCTCGTCTATCCTATGCGTGCATCCAACTTTCTCCACTTCTTCCCAACTCGTCCTCACGCTTCCCTTCACTTCCTACGCACACATTGGCATGGCCATGGCAAAACCGACAGGAAACGGATGTGAGTGGCGGCATCGTTTGGCCTCGCATCTCCACACTTGCTTTCCTTCGGCCCGCCACTCAAACCGAACCAACTCGCTTTCACTACACTACTTTTACTTCTCATTTCCAAAATCACACCAAATTTTCCTCTTCATTCCCGGGCTTGGTCGAATCTCTAGTTTTGAAATGCAATTATGACTTACCACCGCAAATAGTTGCGATCAATAAACACCCGAGTTTGGAGTGTAGGTTTGAGGGGTATGAACAGTAGGGAACCAAATGCGTCACATCAAAATGCTCAACATTCTGCTATGGACACATGTCTATTGCTGTTCAGATGCGGCCTTTTCCCATCTACCTTCATTCCGAATGGGAAAAGAGTGACGGAAAGAAAATCAACTTGAAATCGTTCCCCGGTGAGCCATTTCAACGTGTGGACAAAGTCAAAGGGAAAGCAAATGACATGCGTTTTGTGGTCAGCATGGGTAAAGTTAAAATTTTGAAATATTGAGGGATATCTGGGAAGCGGAGTAAAGATCAAAGATGATGTTGCTCACATTTGAATGGTAAAATGGTTGGCATAAAATTTCCACGGAGTGTTGGTGCAGTGCCTAGAGGTGTAGCCTTATATCCCTGATTACCGCATGCACTGCATTACATAATAGAGTTCATGTGAAGCTGGCGAGTTGGCCAAGGGTAGATGAGATTCCTTTGCAAGTGTTCACGTGCTGTCAGAAACATATTTGCTTTATTCGCAAAGAAACGATTTCAACCTGTTGTTTGTTTCTCTTTGGAAACATCGCTCTGCCTCGTTGGCTTTGGACAGCAATGGATTTAACCTAACACGCTACATTCCACACACTCGACGCTATGAATATGACGAGGAGAAGGGAAAGTGGAGTGAAAGTAGAAAGTAAATCACAAGGAATTAATGTCAGTCAGCGTAAAGTAGGACGGACAGATGGTGAAATTAAAGTACACCTTTCTGGCATGGACAGCATGTGAGAGGAGTGGGGAGGGAAAGTGGAGAAAGTGCACGCGAGTGTGAGGAGGGCAGGGGAAGGACGGACGTGCGCTTACTTTGAGTTTGTAATTTATACGCCGGAGTAAGTTTACATGTGCACTCTGTACATTTCCTGATTGACAAGATGAAAGGGAGCTGGAGGTGACTTGAAGGTGCGTTGCGGGAGTGCACACGGTGCCCATGCATCCGAGCATAAAGCTCCTTCGTGGCTTGGCTTGACTTGAATGTGAGGGGAAGATAAAACGAGGGAGCTTTTCGAGTGTGGCTTGGGTGAAGTGATGGGCACCGGTTGGGATGAAGGCTTGCACAGTGCACTTGAGATGGATGGGGGCTGGATGGGTTCGCGGATGACTGCCTCTTAGTTGAGAGCATCGCATGAAGCGACATTTAATTAAACAAGCAGATCCTTGGGAGACAAGTTGCAACTTGCCCTGTCAATTATCTTCTTACTGCTCCTGCTCCCTCCCACTCCACACAACTTGAAGCATACCTTCCTTCGACGTGTGTGTTCGTCCGAATTCCGGCCATTCCGATGCAGTGAGGAGAGAGCTGGAGATGGAAATGCGGCTGCGATTCACTTATCGTCATAGTGCTCGTGGCTGCATGCCGTGGATGAAGTCGTGAGACGGCTGCATCAAGGGAATCAGGCACGTTGCAGATTTTTGAAGCATCGTTGATTGGTAAGACGAGGTTGAATGGAGTTGGATGTGAAGACGAGTGAGTTATGCAGGTAGGGATGCGAGTGTGTGAGTGTGTGAGTTGACTTGACATCCATCCAGTGCCTTAAGTAGAGGAGTCGCTCTCGGCGAGTGAGTGTGTGTGCCGGTGGAAGAGGATTGTGGACGGATGGATGGATGGAAGGCGCCGAGTCTGTGAATGGAACGTCTGTATTTTAATGAGATGGAAATCGATCGAAATTCCATTCGAGATCAAAGGAAGTGGAAAACAATAAATCGATTTCACTTCGCTCTCCCCACATTACCTACACAATCCACAACATCCGAACAGCCACCCGTCCACACGGGCTTTCTCTCCGCTTCCCGCCTCGTCTCTCCGTCCGACGGAAACGCATCAACCTGTTCCCACCACCTTTCCCACACACCGACAGACCCTTCTCTTGCCCTGACACAGTCGACGCCTTCCTCCCACTCCAGGCACATCCCAACGAGAGGCAGGGAAAGCGTGTGTCGCATGTGGCCGTGGCATGAGATTTCGGTTCCATCTCTCAACCGTGACACTAGATTAGATCAACCGTACGATTCCTAACACACCAGATCTTCCTTCATTTACCTACACTTGGAGCATGTGGCACGGGGTCTTCCGTCCTCTCCTCATTCCCTCCACGCTTTCTCCTTCCACTTTCATTCCACTCCTCACATGTCTCGTTGGTTTGGTTTTAATGTCTTGTGACTCCTAACCAAGACCCGTCCTGCTCCTCGCAAATTACGCTGGGAGTAGAGGCAGAGGGCAGGGAAGTGAAAGCATGTGACGCTCAGTTGAACTGGCGGTGAACTTCCGTGTCTTGTCTTCTCATCAGATCCCATCACAGCCCCGCATCCACTGTCACAGTCCTCGCAGGATCCACAGCCCACTTCCTCTCACTTCCCCACTCTTTCTGCATTTTTGACACGAACGGTGGTCGGGAACCTGGAGCAAGTCTTTGAATTTAATACCAGGAATAAATCTCGGTCTGATTGATAGTCACGAGTGATGTGATGCCCATTAACGGAATTCCCACTTTTTCCGCCTTCCTGTCGCATCCCACTTGCCTCGGTTATTCATCAGCATCTCTCATCCCACGATATATGTCTTGCTTTAAAATCCTCCGCAAACACAGAGCGAGCTTCAAAAATTACTTGCCATGCACTAGAAATGATTGAAAGAAAAGAAAAAGGGATTCGGAGCTTGTGACGTTTGAGAGCGACTCCCCATACAGTGGCCGGGACTAGGAGCCAAGGCTGAGGCCGTAGACACACAATTTATAAATCTATCCCCAGCTGATGGATGCGATTGTGAAAAATTGTGACAGCTATAACATGTTCGGGCAAGTTATATATAGGAAATAAAAATTGAAGTACATGCCCCACATGTCCAGTTCTACTTGGACATTTCATGTCGGGAGAAAGCTTCTTTCTCTCCTCCTTTTCCTTCTCCTCGCTCTGAGTAATATTCAGGTCCGAGTCAAATCCAGCCTTGAATGTGGTGTAATGTCGGAAAAATGGAAAGAGAGTGTAACTTATGGACGGAGGCCGAGAGCAACATGACTTGATGCCATGTCCATATGGAACCTTCCATGCTTGGAATGATAAGTGCCTTGCCCGAAAAAAATAATAAAACCACCGACTGCCCACACCGACACATTCTCTCGCTTCAACTTGGCTCCTTTTGTTTGCTGCCCAAGTGAAAATTATGAGCATGCACGAAGACGGATAAACTCTCGCTTCCACTGCTCACAGTCAAAAATTTAAAGTAACTCCACTGCATTCCCAGCGATTTATTTTTATTCGCCGCAATTCACTCCCAACACGATTCTCAGTCGTCGGAATTAGGTTCACAATGGATTTCCCCATTTTAAAATCCCTCCACTTTCTCCAGCACTGGAAAACCCACTTTACGACCAACATTCCCCAAACCCAGCCAACAACCAAAGATGCATCAGCATTGTATATACGTATGCTCCATTTGAATTTCACAGCCTGACCTATCTTTCCCGACATAACTCCGCTCATAAAGTATTTGTTCCACACTTACCAGCTCAAAGTTGGTTTGGCATGGTTCTCTGTCCCTCATTTCCTATCCCATCCCATCACACATTCAACGATCAACGTTGTCATGAAAAATGAAACGAGAAGACGACATTGAACCATTTGCACATTTTCTTTGGAAATGATCTCATCGCACAACTTGGGATTAGTATTAATTTCACCCGAGTCCCCTTCATCTCCTTCCACTTGAGTCGCTCCTCCTTCCGCCGGCCATTGTGTACACACTTGAGCGTCGGGAGATCCGAGTCTCTGATTAAACTCCTTCGCAGTCATTTGGCAAGCCTCTTTTATTCCACTCACTGTCTGTACTTATCACGCTTTTCACAACACTCCACCAGAATCAACGTCTTAGCAACATTCAACGCAATCATTACTACTAATTCATAGGCCAAACATTTCCTCTCCTTCTTCCACAAAAGTCACATGACAATTTACACACTGCGTGTCATCCAAAAATCAGTGAGGATAAATATCATACTTTAATTGGAACAAACGTGACAAGCATCATGTAATTTAGACGAGAGAGTGAGAGAAAGAGGAAAAAGGTGGACTTGTTATTCAGTGGAGGGAGGGAACGGCCGAGTTTCCCGCGATTGAATTCTTACGATGGAGAGTATACCTTGTAGAATGAAAAAGGAGAAGGGAGGCGTTAAATGGAACACACAATATGTCTGGCAATTTGAAGGATCCTGGTGCAGTGAAAATGCAAGAGGAAGAGAAAGCGAGAGTTAGGAAATGTAGAATTGGTGTATATTGGGAATATCTTGTGTATCTCCGTCTGAGCAAATGGTTGAATGAGGCGATATTCTTTTAATGCGACAACCTTCATTTTCTCTCGACTCGAGTCAATACTGTCCTTTCCATGGATATTTATGCAATTTCCACTCCACAGTCCGTGTGCCTATAGCAACGGCTCTAACGAACCGTGGCAACTGCTTATGCACAATCCATGCTTACGGGCATATTGTCCCTGGTATCATTGAGTCACTCACGATCAGAGGAAGCTGGCATTTCGTATGTCTGCCACGCATTCACTTTCACCGGAGCCAACACATCAGCCTCCACCTCCGCGTATGTCTTACGCTCGCATTTCCATTTCCAACCTAGAAAGACAGCGGGGAAGCGCTTCTGGGTTCACAATGAGAGGCAACGTGAAAAGAGAGAGGTTCTGGTGGTGGTTTCTCCTCTTGCATTTACAATGGAAATCCCATTGTCTTGATTGAGAAATGAACACACGTCTGTACAGAATTGCATTCGAATTTCCGATCCTCCTATCTGATCGAAAACACCAGCTCGATGTTGACCAGCTCGATTCCTTTTCCCTAGGGTGCTTCGAACTTGGTCATTTTCCCCGAAATCGAATGTCACGTGAGTGGCTGACTTTGTGCTCGCTGAACTAGTAATGAGCGGTAAAGCTGCTGCAGCAATGCCAAAGATTAACCAAAACAACTTAAAACGCCGGAGTCTGGCCTTGGTCTTGCTTTCACTCCGGGTATTGGTCAAGTCTGAGTGTATTTAGAAATAATAAGAAAGTAGCCAATTAAGACTGGTCGCATTTGACAAGCATATATTGTATCTCGGGATTAAGATCGCATGCAGTGTTCAAGAATGCGTGTGTGTAGAGGCTGACAAACTGGCAGGCTTGACAGAAGCGCGCATTTCGTGTGTGGTCTTGGATTGACTTTAGAGAAGCAACGAGGACGAGAACAACACATTCTCGAGCAAAGAGCTATCTCAATCTTGCAAATTATCGAGTGTATAGTGTATCCCAAGTACAGACTGAGACTAGGAAAAAGTCAGTGTGGTCGGATAAAAGGGACTTTGCTCAGCTCCACATAAACTCGACACTGTGAATTACTCCGGATAGCGTTGCACTGGGCTCCTAACCCGACTTTTGCCCTCCCAGCCACAGACAGCGGAGGAAAGTAATGAAAGTGGGCGCCTGGACTTTGCTCAGCTCCACATAAACTCGACACTGTGAATTACTCCGGATAGCGTTGCACTGGGCTCCTAACCCGACTTTTGCCCTCCCAGCCACAGACAGCGGAGGAAAGTAATGCAAGTGGGCGCCCTACAAATCCACCTACATTGAGACGAAAGTGAGCGTATTAGCGAAACTTTTCTTCTCCTCCTCCGTCGCAAGCAAAACACCAAGTTGATCAAAGTCAAATCAGTGTCATACATAACTTGCTTCCAATTCACAAATCTCTCTTCTCTCCATGTTAATTTCAGCCAAGAGAAATTACACAATCCACCACCACCTGATTTATTTTATATCATTTCTCTCTCTCTCTGAAACACTTTCTCTCTCTAACTCACTCAGAAAGAGTAACCAAGGGAGCTTTACAAATGACTATAATTTCATCAAGTGAAATTCTAATCTGTTTGATCAGATTCGTATCGTAATTCAAAATTTCAATTACCCCGCATTTTACTTTGGACAGAATGAATATACTGCATCTGATAATTTTTGTAGGAAGAGTGAAAGTAAAAAAAGAGAAAGCGACATATTAGGAGGGAGGACGTATGGCCATATAAATGTTTAATTCTTGCAAGTGACTTGATGGTCACATTGGCATGAAGGCGGAGTCTTGGAGATGGCAAATGGAGGGATGGAGAGAGAAAGTGGAGTGAAAAGATTTATTGTTGAGACAGAGAGGAAGGTAGCTGGATGTGGTGTGTAGTCTGTGGATGGATGCACTGGAGGAGAGCAGTAAAAGTGGAGCACAGCTGGAAGCCATAGAAGACTCCGTCTCTGTGTTGGTGTATCAAGTGAAAATCTAAATGTTCCTTTAGACCCATTTCATTTAAACAAATGCAGACGGGGAGAGTGAAGCAATTGTAGGAACGGACAACAATTCCGTCAGCGCTGCGTTTCAATAGGCTACGACGCCCGGAACGACAGGAGCCGGAGGAGATGGAGGAGGAGGTGGAGGGAACGGGAGTCGAATTTTGTACAAGCAAAATGAACGTCATAAATTAAACTTGCTTAATTACTGGATGGTCGCGTGCATCTAATGCTTGTTTTTCTGTGCGTATAGGAATTCATGAGAATTGCTCTTTCCGTCGTGCCCAGCATTCCCCTCCACTTTGCTCTCTTCTCCTCACTTGCTTATGTCGCAATCCTTAATTTACACAATGCTCCGGCTTTCTTCCACCATCCACTCAACTATCACTATCACCCACTACCACAGTTATTATCCTCTAAAGGCAGACGACGGTGCAATTGCATTCCCTTCCTCTCCTTTCTCCAACTTTCACGTTCAGCTCTAGCCTTACACCACTTTAAATCTATATGCACGCGCGAGTACAAGTCATTTCCATCCAAAGCCCTTTCATTCGAGTCGACAACGTGAACGCTACATCACAAGGCTAAACATACGCAGCAACAACAGTATCGCGGTACAGCATCTCCTACTCAGCTCCACGAATATATTTATTTCCAATCACACCTAGTCAAAGCGCTTCGGATTACTCATGTCAGTCTAAGGAATTAGTTTAACGCGAGTGAAAGTCACTTGCTTTCTCCGGTTTTAGTCACACTGTTTTTACTCCCAGAAAATGGAGCAGGTCAGGTTGATTCTTTGTGGAAAGTAGTATCTCGACTATTGGAGAAAGCAGACCAGGAAAAATCAGTTGATGCTGAGTGGAGGGGAATAAGACTGAGAATGGGGCAAGACACAGGGTTGTAGAGGGCAAAGTGGAATGCAATTTTCTCCGTCTCCTTTTGGGGTTTTCCAATCGCTTCACGATTCTCTATTTTTCACTTCCTCTCTCGTACTTTCTCCCATCCCTAGCCATAGTTTGAGTTTTCTCCTCTTGATCTTAATATCGGATCAGGATTCCAATACCTGAATCCTCGTTCCTTCTACATTTCGTATGGAAATCAACGCAACCATCCACCACAACCACAACCCGTCACATCCAACTACGTAAATTAGTTCTTCTCATTTCCTTCGGGTTCATACCAACCCAACAGAGTCATGCTAGGCAATCTTCGCAGACATGGTGGGAAAGAATTAACCGTGTGTATTAATCTCCTTGACTGGAAACACATTGTTTTCTTTTTGGTGAAAGTCAACAGAGCACATTACCATCGTACAAATGTCGTGTGAGAATAATTGTGCGGATTTGAACTTTGCCCTGAAAATGTTTCCAATTATAAGAATGATAAAGCGAAAGTTTACTTTTGGCCGAGACGGGGAGTGCGAATTACAAAGTACTAATGGTTTGTAGGGCTGGATGTATGTTACTGCTGATATTGATGTGATTACTGGTTTAAGACAGAATCATGGGCATGACTTGCGATTGGAAAAGGGGGAAGACAGAGAGCAAGGAATAATTTGAAAAAGGGAAGGATTTGGTTGGGAGCAGCAATTGACGGGACGGTTGAGTGAAAGCAGACAAACGACTCAGGCACAATGCACGGGTAGATGAAGGTGAAAGTTGCATAGACAATTACTCGGAATGAAGTTGATACGGTGGGTTCCGGTGAGTTACGCAATGACAAACAAATATTGGATGAAAGAGCAAGGATGTGGAGAAAGAGTGGGAGTTTAAATTTTCACTTTGTCAAAATGTATGTTTGGAGAAAGCAACGAGGATGTGGGCTTGGATTTATAGCTGGAAGCTATTGCTGGTGAAAGTTATCAAGTGTGTCGAATGTGCCTGGTAAAGGACAAACAGAGGGATCCTCTGACCTCTTTCATCTCGCCAAGTAGGTACGCTAAAGTAGCGTGCACAAGAAACGCATGATGGGATCAACACGGCTGTGTTCTCCTTTGCTTTCTCCTCCCGTCACGAGCCAGCCAACTTTCAATTTAGGCGCAGACAATAAAATAATAATGAAATATCACTCAAGCCTCAAATCTAGAGGAGCTTGGCTTGTCATCAGGAATCGAGTCGTATTTTATTCCAGCCAACTTTCTCCGCTCCCTCATTGCTCTAGAGCGTCTATCTCGATTTGAAATCGAGTCCTGAGTGGGAACAGTGTGTGGTTTATCTTGGGAGGAAGCGTGGTTAAATGTATATTATGGGTAGGAAATGGGCAAAAGTGAAAACTTTTATTGCCTATTGGACGGGATTGTTTATGATTAGTGTGTGATGGTCGAGGCAGTTGACATTATGGATCCGTGACTAGCTTTGGTTTTTGCGTAAATATTTATTTAGTCCGGTGAGGAGGTTTCAAGTTGGGTTTCAAGTGTCTCGATAAGAACGAGATTTGCTCCAGTGGTCCACGTCGGGATGCTGGGGAAGAAGGATGCGGGACGTGTTGTGGAGATGGTAAATAATTGGTGGGTTGGAAAGTTAAGATAAAATAAACAAGAAGAGGAAGCGCGTGCATATGGTGAATGGTTGTTGGCAGAATGACTTGATGTTCGGCAGAGGTAATGGGATGGAGTGGGATGGTCGGGTAATGTGGAGAGTGCATGTGGGGAGATGGCAGGACTACATAAAGTATGCCCTGCTAGCCCTGCTTATTGTAATGGAAGATCCCAATAAACTTGCACATTACAGACGCTTCGTGGATTTTAATACGATAATTTACGAGGGAAATTTTGCTACTTTGTAAAATTCTCCAAGGGTCGTTTCATTCAACAACCATGGCATGTCTGGGTAAAATGGCAAGACGGAGGAGCAGGGGAAACGATGAGCTTTACTTTAACTTGATGAAGCCAAAGCGACTCGCTCGCCTACTTTATGAATGCATTATTAACATTGCCAACCGAGTCCAGGCACACACTCGGCCGATTGGTTGTGAGTGCAGCCAATATTTCGTAATTTCTTTTTATGCTCATTCATCGGAATGGCATCGGGATATAATAACTGCTCAACTTGAGTGTATTGAGTTAGTCTAATAATATTAAGTTGGGATAAATGAGCTTTCTTTCTTTTTGTGGTCTGTTAAGGCTCCAAGCACCTCGAGATCAATTCCACGCTTCTCGCACAATCACCCGCCACACCACACCACCCACAAAGCAGAACACAGCCACTCGCTCAAATCCCAATCTGTTATTATTTGTTTCCTTCATGCCTAAAAGCACCACGAAAGAAGTGTAGGGAGGCGGAGAAAGTGGAGCAGAGTCGCGTTCCCTCCACCGCACACGCTGAACCCAAACACAAGTGACATTGAATGAATGAATAAATAAGGCTGGGGGAGAATATATTTATTTTTATGCGCTATTGTCAGCTGAAATGTGAGGAGGAAGACGGGGAAGTTAAGGGCGCATTTGAAAACACTTTCTCCAGCTTTCTATTTATGAATTGTCCTCGTGAGTTGTGACGATGAGTTGTGATGAGAATGGGGCCATTGTATTCGTGTCAAGTTTTGTTGGAAGTTGAGACGCGCGTATCGCCTCGCTCCACGGTCCAAGAGAAAGTCGGCTCTGTCGGAGGAACAAATGTTCCAGGCCCAAGATGCTCTACATCTGCTACACAATCAAAGTCCAAGTCAGACTCGCAGGCTTCCTTCCGTTACATATTCCAAATACAAGAGCACACACACGTCTCCATCCACGACTCTTTCCACCTCTTATCTCCCCTGTACTTCATTATTCCCTTATTTGCTCCCTTACTCATTTACTTCTTTCCTTTCTCCACCCATCTCATTGTCACTTTCATCATACGCACTTCCTTCTCATCTTTTTCACTCCATCCTAACCGCACCATGTCCACCCAACCATCCCAAGATGCACGACTAATCATAATGAGAATGGCATCTAACAAGAGCAGAGTGTCGTTACCCAAGTACGGGAGCACAAGTGTGGAAAATACTGCAACACGGAGAAAGCGACAGAGCGGAGCTGAAGGCAACTAAAAAACAACCACGGCCTCGTCGCGATAGTCAGAATTAGAATATAAATGACGACTGGTTAGAATTATTTGGTTTTTTTGCATCGCAGTGGCCACCAAGGCAGATAAAATGGAGCTGAATGATTTGGTTTGGGCCCATGTTAGTTTTGGTGTCGCTTTCTCTCGTCTGTCATTCCAATGCTGTCTCTTTGTCCAGTCTGTGTGTGGCGGAGAAAGCGGATAGCGAATGCTGGTTGGTCCATGCTGGTGCTGGTTGTGGTGCATCGGATCCGATTTGATGGTGCACATACGGGAGCTCTGAAGGAATTCTCATGAATACTTTGGCTCTTTTCATCTTCTCCCCCGTTGCCTCATTCTATTCAATTTCAAAATCCTTCCTTTGTCCAACACGAATTGACTTTCTCTCTCTTTCTCTCTCGGAAACCATGGATGGGTAGTCCTGGCTGGCTATGGACTACAAGGTATTTTCACTGTACGCCAAAAACTTTGAGTGGAAATGCACCGAATGAGAGAATAGAAAGGGATCAGGCACATAAACTCGCATTCCTTATTCCATCGGCGGAGTACATACCATTGATGAGCGTAGAAGATGAGAGTAGATTCTTGAAATACGGTCCACTCACTTGTTTCCATTGCATTGAAATTCGATGCAAGTTGGATTTCCAACTACACACACACAAGTTGTCTAACTGTGGCCTACTTCTGTGTGGATGCGAGCGCGTGAAAAGACAGTGTGAGTGGGCGTAGAATGTATTGCAATGGCTTTGCAATGGACCCCGCTGTAATTCTCTTCATCTTTATGCTCATCTCTTGATAACCATAATTACAGCTCCACCTTCGTCTTCACTCTCTTGGCTCCCATTCTCGTCTTCAACGTCTCCGTTCACACACGTGCTTATTCCACCTCATCTCGATGCAGATGAACTCTTCTTCCCTCACAGTAACCACTTTCACCAAGGCACATGTTTCACTTTCACTCTGCTCCGTCTTTTGTTCAGATGCGGTGGAAGTGACGGGACTGTGTCTGCACACTGTGTGAAGACTATAGAAACACCTTCAACTGCCTGTAAAGCAAGGAGTGAAAGCAGAGTGTGCTTTCTCTCGTATTCTCACTGATTGTAGTCAAGTGCATGGAAGAACACAGGCACGGGTTGGGGACGCTACGACTCAGTGGTCAATTGGTAAATTCCGACAAACTCGAAACCTTACACGGTTACACACTTAACTTTCTCCGCCTTGCCTATTGTCAACATGTGACATCCGTCTTTCTCTTTCTTCTGTTTCACTTTCTCTCCACTTGTTCCGTGTCCAAGCTAACTCAACGCTCCTCACTCCACTCCACTGATTCTCATTGCGAGAGCTCAACGAACAAGAAACCGAAAATGGTTGGCAGCCTCGCATGATAAAATCAGCCAGTGTAAAAATGGATGCGATCTGTCTCTCCGAACATTCCTTCCCAGTCAGCTAGACGAACATAATCATGTGACACATCGAGAGAAAGAAGTCACTCACGCACCTTTTCCCCTCCATGCATTTCAACTCAACTATTAAACTACATACGCTTTATTCCATTAGCACACAGCACTCGCAACATGTGATTACACTTACAAATCCACATCGTCTTCCCCTACGCACCCACCCTCACCTTCCTCCATGCCACCGAATCACTGCCCGAGTTTGCAGAGTCATCCAGTGAACGGTGAACCACGTAATTAATTGAATTGTCTATTTTTGATTTGCAGGGATCTACTGCAATAGAATTACCGGACGTCAGTCGAGTCAGTCCAGTCGGATTTTCGACGGTAGTAAGTTTGCCCTCTCAGGGACAGAACGGATCGGCCGTTAGAATCAACGGAGGAAGTCTTATCGAGCAAGACTCATTAAGCTCGAACAGTAAGGACGGAGAAAACGGTAACGGGAACACTTCTGACACTCGAGGTAACTCCAGCTTCTTTCTTTCTTTCTCTTATAGCCCAAGCATTCCCACGTGACGCAGGTTAAGCTGAGTTTGCATATAAGAAAAGGGAAAGCATTATCTTGTTCCCTGGAAAATGCTTTCTCTCGTGTGTTTTCTCTTGTGAGTCGTGACAGGAGCAGGGATGTGGCTACGTGTGGAATTAATTGCGTGACAAAATAATGAGATTGACATGTAAATTACAGCATTTCAGTCTTGATTGTTTAATAGAGATGGATGTGGGAAGGGAAAGCGACGCTGATAAAAACAAAAACCCAAGACATCACGTTCCGCGAGAGAAAGTTAAGCCAGGACAGAGATCGATGCATCTTAAGTAGCCAACTTTTGTCAACCGAATCCTGGCGGATACACACTTGCCTTCCATCCTTTCCCATCCACACCCACGAGCCACACACTTTGCTCCTTCAAAGCGAGTCTCTTTTCTCCATCGGTAATTCCTCCTTTGAAATTGAGCGTGTGCGTTTAACCACGAGTCCAACTCTGCCTCGGGAAAACGCTCCACGAATCATTTCAAACTATCCTATTCCAACAAGGGAAATTTGTGTAACTTGGCATCCATCTCTAGCCCTTTGTCTTGTTTCCTTCATGCCCTTCAAAACAATGGCACGCAGTCGAATCCGATCCGATCCAAAGCAAAGCACTGCAATAGTACAAGACAATACAAGGGAATTCAATGCAATGTTGTGCCTAAGACTGGAGAAAGCACACAGAGGACAAATTCCGATCGGAGTGACGGCATGCAGACGACACGCATTGTAGATTTGTATCGTGGATTGTGGGGATGCTGCTAGGATTGTGGAAATGGCAAAGAAAGTCTGATATATGTTAGATTTGCAAGTTGGCTTGGCCTGTCCAAGTGAAACGTTGGAGCAATTCGTATTTATTATTTTGCAAATCTCCAGCTGACGACTCGTGAATCGCAAATCCAATGCTAGGTGTATATCCTAGTGTGTTTGTATGAGGAAGGAAAGCATGGAGGAATGAGTGGTATTTCATGTGAGCACACGTTCACTTTTCTTCTCTTGCTCTACGTGCATAAATCAATGGAAAGTTCTCAAGTCCATCCTGGATCGAGATCGGACCGCACACTGATCCTCCGGCTTCACATCCAACTTGAAACTTTCCCCTTCACTCTGCTCAGCAAATGCAAACAGATTTTGTTGTGCTTACTTTCTCATTTTTCCGCATGACATGGCCGAGCCGAGAATCGCGACAGGGTCCTACACCCATCATTCTTCTCACTCCTCTGCGCTTATTACCCTCCACCCGTTACATGGAAAAGTTTCATGTGAGCACTGTCACATTTCCTAGAGTGCATATAGCCACCGTCTGTCTAGCTGAGTGACGGGTGAAGGGAGCCCGGCGCAAGAACCGGTCTAATGAGAAAGGTTATGGCTGAGCTACACTTACCTCATATTATCATTATTTTTGCATCGCAGTTGAATTCCCCGCTTTCCCCCGCATCCAGAGAGACGTGAAGGGAAGGCACAGAACAAATGACAAGGTTGCGAATTTCATGCTTTTGAAATAATTGGCTCACTTGCATAAATCATGGGAGCAGTTTCCTCCAAGGCAGACACAAGTTGAGCAAGTTTTGCGAGGGGGATGGTAGAGTACTTGATTTGAATGAGTGTAGGCTGTCAGTTTGCGTTTGGAATGCTGACTTGACTGCATTCTCCAACCTTTCCCAAAGTCAATTCAAATCTGAATTCACTTCCAACATCATATTCTCCATCAATTCATAATGCCTCCTCACTCGCTTCCCATTTCTTCCACTCTCTCCATCCAACTCCAGTCAAACAGAAAACAGACTCCATCGCCAAGAAACTCTCTGGGTTCTGGGATATGTTTCTTCCACAGACAAAGTGTCAGCATAACGCAAGTTAACTTCCATCCGAATTCATTTTCACTCCAATGCCCTACAATGTGGAAAAGAATCCAGGATCAAATTATCGCATTTGGGACATACCGAGTTGTGACTTTGAGAGATGATCCTTGTGGCAGAACAAGGGCAACGAGGACGACGAAGACGGTGACCACTTTTGATTGCTGCCACTTAAATGAGCTGGTGAAAGTGTTGCATGGAAGAATTCCTTAAAGGGAGTCGGAGAAGAGAAGCCGTTGGTTATTTATTGATAAAAAGTAGATTCAAAGGGACAAGATAAATTGGCCTTTGTTCAAGTCAGAAGTGAAGAGGAAAATGGAGAATAAGCAAGTGGCAGAAAGTCAAGTGGAAATGTTATAACAGCCAAGAAACCACATGCAGAAATGTGTGAGGACGACGAGAAAGTCGACATGTACAAGGAATCACACATTTATTTATGTTGGTCACATAAACGCCTAAATGGCTTGCATCTCTAGTCGCTCATCCTTGCCTGAATATTAATCGAGAGCGTGAAATAGTCGCTGGCTTCATCCGCACCGCCTTGGACCAGCAAGTGGAATGAAATGCTGCGGTCATAATTCAATTAATCAGTGCTCTGAGTTCAAGTAGCTGTTGGTGCCAGGTGAGGCACTTATTGAGAGGTCTGTGAGCATAGGAGGGAAAACGAAGACGAGAGCGGGAGGAGAAAGTTGAGCTGCCAACATCATCGGTGGGTTTATGAGAATAAATTGATATCATTTGTCACCGATCGCAAGTTGGTCGGTGGTTATGAGTATGATGTCGTCTTTAGGATGTGGTTGTGGGATCAAAACAAATGTTGTGTAGATGCGGAGCGGAGGAGAAATTGGGAGAAGTGTCTCGAGAGTTGTCCGTCTCACGAGACTGGCACGTCTAGCTGATTATAGACAGCGTCTTCCCTACATACGTCTGTCAGTTGACTAACTAATCTACCTTAGCCTCGGCTTATGGCTCTTCGGCTTGTGTCATCCTGCATTTCTCTTCTCTGCCCTACCTTTGCATTCTTGTGCGGGATTGTGTGCAAGGAAAGGATGAATGAAAAAGCGGAGAAAGCCAGACAGAGAGAGAGAGAGAGAAAGCACAGACTCCGGGCTATTTACTTGTTTCACATGTTACAAATGTAATGACACTAGTTTCCTCGTTCCATTCCTTCACTCTCGGTTCTCATACAAAACGTGCTTTCTCTTCATTACATCATCTCCTTGTCTGGCATTGGCTTCTCCTTGCTTTCTCTCTCCGTCTTCTTCTTGCTCGTCAGTGCAAACGAAAGGGACGTGCATTACTCAAGAGTCATCTGCCTACGCATATAGCCACGTTGTTTGTTCAAGGCTGAGAAAGATATTTTACAAGGGTATATCCCCACTCGCATTCGTCGGTCTGATGAGCTTGAAATCTTTAGCTTGCCTCAGTTGCCACGTCGTGCTCGTGGATGATGACAATATTTAATATTGTGGACATGGGCTGGATGTATATTCCGAGGAGTCTGCAATGTACAGAAGAGTAACGAGCGGAAGGATTTGGGTTTGACACACGCGTCCCCAGCTCTCTCCAATCTAACTTTCACCAGACCACAGTCCGGCTTCATGTTCAACGAGCTGATAGTAAAAGCCTGTTTATTTTTCACTCCACCAGCACAAAGAAAGAAGCGCTAGAGTCAGCGTCTCGCCACACGCACACCAAGCCCAAGTCTAACCACACAGACTCCACATTAACCGCACAGCATCTCATCAAATTTCATCAAGTCTCTCCACCTTAGCCATTCAACACTTTCCAACTCTCCGTCGTTATCTCAGTGATTTTTCAAGTGCCTAAATTTGCAATAAGATTTTATTGGCTGTGGTTTTAAACGTCTTACTTTACCAGCTTGGGGGACTCCATGTCCCTGCGATGCTCAGTCATCAGAAGGAGATGGAATAATTGTAGTCTGAGTCATCCCCTCTAAATCCAGGCCAGAATTGAGATGAGGAGCCAAAGAATTGCGCCACTCAGGTAATTTCTAATAATGACCATGTATCCGTGACTGCACGAGTGAAGATTACGACTTGGAAAACCACGTGTGACGAGATTTGATGAGAGGGAGAGCGGAGGCGGAGTCGTTGCAAGTGAGATAAGGTTGCGGAACGTGAAAATGACAAAGGAAGCTCAGAGCTGACGACACTGTGCACACACGACAGACGTGATGAAGAGAAATTGGATTGAGATCAGGTTGTGCAAGGAAATAATGAAATAATTAGATGATGTCTACCTGCCGCCATCATCCTATCAGCTCCCATCCTGTCCTCGCCAACAACAGATAACAAAGTTGAGGATTCTAACGGCGCTTTAATATTTACAAGGCTCTTTTGCTTGTGTGTGGAACCGACTGGGGAGCAGAGTCAGCAGCACCTCGGCCAAGGGGAAGGAGAAACCCGCGGCAGTGGAGCGGAAGAGGAATAACAAGGAGCGAAGCGATCCAAGTTGACTTGTCACATGACCTCATTCCTTGGTTAGCCGTCATCTGTCTCTTCTTTTCAATTTGATCAACATCTTGGTCCAAAGTCATCTCCATATTTTACCCTGGCATTTGCATCAAATTAAAAGTAAAAACCAACACACACGTCCACAACTGCCGAGTGCTAGAGCAAACAAAGTCAGCGTCAGAAACGAGCCGTCTCCACTGGCACATCTTCAGCCAGAACGAGTTGGGAAAAAGAGAATTGCGTGTTTGTGTGGAGCTTGGAGAAGACGGAGCTGGGACAGCGGAAGGGAATGTAACTAGAAATTAAATAATATTAAAGTATGCCAAGCCCATAGATTGTGATGAAGTGTATGAAAGAGCATTGAAGCGAAGGGAATTGAGCAAATGGGAAACTTTGTTTCATGCCAAATTCATTCTGTTTTCTCTCCACATTCGATTGGGATTCGCATTGGAATTGTGCTGGAAAGTCTGTTCGTCTCGTCCTCAGAGTCACTCATCTGATTCAGTGGAAATGAAAGCGAGAATAAAAAATATTGGCATGGCATTGTTAGTTAGTGTGTGTCAGTGTCTGCGTCCGTGTGTGTGGAGTGAGCGAGAGTCTTTAGGGAAATCGGCATCGTGGCATACTCCGGGAATCCCATAAAGCACGTATAGTATGGGCTGAGAAAGCATCAAGATTTATCTGCTGGTGTCAGGATGAGGAAACGCATGAATATATTTTGTGATTTTCTATACTTTCTCTTTGTTTGGTTGGGTTGGGAAATTTCAGGAGTGGAGCTAAAGATGAGGCATTGGTGCTTTGTGTGCTGTGTGTTATTGTTGGCAGCAGCGGTGGGTGTGGGAGTCGGAGTTCCTCTGGCCATTATGGAAGACATTGCCACATCACCACGGGGACGTCTTGAGACCGTTCAAAAAATTCTCAGAGAAGTTCCACTCATTGATGGGTAAGTTTAGTCTCTTTTCATCTACAAATCATTATAAGCTCCCAGGCGCTCCAGCCGCATCCATTTCCAACAGTCGCAGTCACCAGCGTCATCCACTCTCATTTTCATAAACCGACCTGCACTTTATCCCGCTCAATCGCTAGCATATTTTATCACCATCTCCACGTCGTCTCCCCTTTCATCTTCCAGGCACACGGATTCCAAATAATCATGTAAGAGCTTGTGAAAGTCCTTGTATGTGAAATAATTACAGCGGAACGACGGAGCCAGCCAAGGATTTCCACCAGGGAAATCCAAGTCATCACGGACCAATCAAGACGGCCAAACTTTCCAGCGAGTTAAGTAAGTGAGTAAGTAGTGGCGCCTGGGAGACACTTGGGTGGGTTTCTCAGCCAGTGTCGGGCTGAGTGTGGAGGAGGGGGGAATGAAAGTGAATCCGTGACCGCAGGGAACTCATTGCCAATGCGTGCGTGTAGCTTGTGGATGCGAGAGCAACGAGAGATTTTCAACAAGATGACAATTAATCCTATTAAATGCGACAAGAGAGAGACGGATGTACGGCAAGAAGAACGTGGAGCAAGGCAATGTTGCTAATATTGACTAATCCTTGTAGCCCAAACAAAATCGGGAGAGTGCGGTATAAGGAAGTGGGGACACGAAACCGTTTAGAGCGTGCATAAGGGTGGCAAGGTGAAAGGGAAGACGTTGGCTAGAAATCCAGAGTCTGTGCCAATCGCATTCGCACCGCATTCAATCGTGAGACGACGCGAAGCATGTGTAGCTACGTATGTGTGTAAAACCATGAATTTGATGCGTGATGAGAGAGTTGGGAAAATGTCCTGTTCGGCTGTCACTAAGCTTTCGTCATTCCAAGGCTTACTCTTTTAATGCACTTTAAAATCCCTTTTTAATTCAGCCCGATGGTGGCTCGTACACTTGCTCGTCCTCCCCTTTGGCTCCTTAGCCGGTCATTTGTAGTCTATCTCTTTTGGCACTGGAGCTAAAATAATTATGGAAACCGATACACTCTCAGTGGACAGTGACTGGCTCCCACCTCAGCCTCCTCTCACAGTGTGAACAAATACTTTCACCACAGTATTTTGCTAACAGCTCTATAAAGCCTGGTCTTATTACTGTTCTGCCACTCAAGAGACACGAGACATGAGAGCCCACTCTTCCCCGCCACTTTCTCCCTTCCTCCTGTCCAAAAAGCCCATCGCATCGCGAGTGTACGCGGAGAATTGCCATGCCAAGTTTAGAGAGAGTGAAAGAGCTTAAGGTGCATGTATACTGTGTAGCATACAAGCCACGTATGTGGATATATATGGACAGTCGGGTGATTTGTTGGCTGTGGAAAAGCGTGGAGTAAGAGGAAGGCGAGAGGGAGAGAGGATGGGAAGGTATGGTTTCTTTGGGATTATTGGTAGTATAAGTAGTAAGGAAGACCAAGGCTAAAGAAATGTTGACTAAAGTGTGATGTGTGTGGTGCGCATCTGCTTCTTGTTCATTTATCCAGAGCGTAAGTAGTGAATAGTGAGCAGTGAGTAGTGCAGTGCAAGTGTGGTGAAGGAGAAAGTAAAGAGAAAGCGAGTGCGAGAGTGAAATAGAAAGGAAGGATAGTGTGGTCAGTTTCATTTTCCGTCCTCTTCAGTCTCGCTTTTCTATCCTTTCACTTTCACTCCTTTCATTGCTTTCTTTCCTCCTCAAGTACTCTCGTAGCATGAACAACTAACCTCGTGCTTACATCTCAAGTTAAACATAACCTCCACACTTTTATTAGGATTACTGGAACCTATAAGTGCTTCCACTGCGCACCTTTCCTCTCTCATCCCAACCTACATAGATAATGGAGTGGAGTAAAAATGGAGAGAGAATGAGGCGAATGGCCAACCTAGTAATTATGTCCGCGCAATACATTAATCACTTAGACTATCCTCCAGAGATTCTACTTTCTTTTACTTTCCCCTGCTCCACTACGACACATCACATCCTATAGGCAGTCTCATCCAACTTTGCTTTTACTTTCTTCTTCTTGGACAGTTTATATCCCATCTTTACTCCTTGTCCTTACCCTATATCCTCAGTTTTATCTCCCTACCTTTCCCTATAGCCTCAGCCACTTTCTCCTTTCCTTTCTCTCCGCTTCCTTCCTCCTTCTTCTGCTGCGTTGAATCGGCAAGTCTTTGCAAGGACCAGTGAGGAATGAAATGCACGGCAGTGCAATGCGATGCGATGCAGTATGTGCAGGTCCCTTGAATAGCACTTCTTTTGTACAACATCATGTTCCCCGAACACTAACTCAATCTCCGTACATGCATCTTCTTGAGTTCATCTCGGTTGCTTTCTTCTTCTTTTTCCATTTCTCCTAATACTCCCTTTATTCCTCGCTACTTGACCACTGATCGAGTTGCTGCACCAACTCATCCACTCGCACTTGTACTTTCCTAACGAGAACTAACGATAAGTCCCTACCAATACAATTGCACACAATTCAACTCAAGAGTTCCACACTAATTGTTACTCTTTCCCGACTCAACGCAATAGTTGTTTCACCAAATTTCATTCTATTTATTTCGCTTTCTCCGCCAAATACTTAATCCACTCATGTCCACGAACACTGGCTCTGATTTATACCTAACAACTGGCACGGATCGTAGTTGGTGTGGATTAGAAAGGTTGTGGGTACGGATGGCGTGAGGTTGGGATGGGAAGCAATGACGAGGAGGGTGTTCATCCATTATCCCGCAGCATGAGGATGAGCATGATGGATTCGTAATATTTCCATCATGTAGTTATGAGTGTGATAAATGGGTGTGAGGTGGGTGGGAGCGGTTTAAAAGGAGAAAGTTGGATTGTGGAGGGAGAAAGTTAAAAATGTAGGACATGCGGAGAATGCAAGCCGGACTCACGATCAATCTTTGGACAGAAAAGTGAAAGCAAGTGAAAGTTGAGTTTGTGAAAGATTTAAAAGTACTATTGACTGACTTTGACTTGTAAGTCAAACTGAGATGATTAAATAAAATGGCTGAGGGAGAAAATATCCCTTTTCATCCCATCCAATTGCAGGCTATAATCGTAATAGTTATGGTAATCGTGAACGTGAATAATTGTTTCGAGGAGAAAGTACGGGGCGGGGGAGTTGAGAAGATGACAATTTGGTGGAGAGGAACGGTGAGCGGTAGGAATCGTAAGAATAAGAATGAATAGGTTAAGAACATGGAGAGAAAGTACTTGTGGTAATTATACTATTAGACCTTCTCTGTTGCTCGGTGGAAGATAGAAGAGGAAATGGGCAGAAGAACTTCCCAACAAGTTTCTCCTCAAGTATATTAGACTTGATGAGAGCAGTAGTCGTTTTATAGGACCCTACAGTGCTCTCCTCGCTGCTCTCCCATGTCCAACGCTGTACACCCGTCGCGTCTCCAGTCGCAGTGCGCACACGGTGAGCTGAGGATTTGGATGAGCGGAGGAAGGAAGACGATTTGAACCTTGAGTCGTGCCATCAAGTTAAAGTTGTTCTCAAATCCATAGAATGCCATCCTCAATCGTGATAGTCAGCTGGAGTTGAGCAATTCGAGAGTTTCCAATTATATCAAGATATCTGAGATGGCTGCTTGGATTCACTCACTAGCTCCTCTCTACCTTCTCCACAACTCATGATTTCCCTAAATCTTCTCTTATCAACTGGGAAGCTTAATGAACGATAGTCGTCTTTACTTTCTCCTTGCTCTCCTCGCTCCCGCCCCTCAGCTTACAGCTCATTTAATGATATCTTTCGAGTGCCTTTCTCCATTTCCCTTTGTCCGAGCTCAGCCAAGTGGAAGCATGAGCAACCGAACCAAGCCCGTTTCATTTACCTTTTATTCTTTATTTGAAACACGTGAGACGAGGGAGGCAGGCGAGTACTGATCACAATTAACCCAGTTTACACAGTCGTACATACCGAGGCTTCCCATCACTCTCTTCCCTTCTTACTCTCAATTGCGCACTCACTTTTAATCTTGCTCCTTGATTGGCGATCGCCAGGTCTTTTCTCTCTTCTTCCCTGGACCATCGCAATCCTTCAAATATTCTCATCACGGAAGTCATGTGAATATTTGACTGACTTGAGCCAAGTATTCTTGAAGAAAATCAAGGTAGTTCTTGTGTCACAGATAGATGGCCGTTGTCAAGTTGAACTGAAAGGCCGCCTTGATGATTTCAGTTGGAGAGAAGTTGGAAAGTTAGTGACTGGGTGAATGGACAGAGGAGAAAACAATGATGAGGGAAGAGTCGCCCGTGAGAACAAAGAATTAAGCGTTGTCTTGGCCTCATGCCTGAATTCTCCTCATTCTCTGGTTTCCCGCGTTTGCCGCCAACGACAATGTTTGGCTGTGCGGAGGCAGAGCACATCAGCACATTCCTCACAGAGAAAGTGGAAGGGAAGGATAGCAGGCGGCAGCCAAAAAAGGAGTAAAGTTGTGTAGTCGAGTGTGACGAGTATAGTAGAAGGAAGTATCCATTTAAACCCGTTTATTATTTCCCTTTCCCCTACGTACTGTTTTCCTTGTATCTACTTTCTCTTGCTTCCTCTCTCTCCTCCAGCTCGGTGATGAGAGCAAAAAAGCAAGAATTGCCACTATAAGTCACACGCACACCCCAAACACATTTGTTCTGCGGCGCATCCAGCACTTTCCTTCAAGGCACACTCGGATCCGTGGCATACTGCAACCGTTATGGAAGTTGATTCTGAGAAAATGTCACCTAACCTACGTTATCAGTGAAACAGATAGACATTAAACATTACTTTCTATGTTGTCGCTGGGTTATGAATCAGAATATAAAACGCAGGAAACTCGCTGATATTTCTCTTGGAATGTGTGAGCAAAGATAGATAAGCTAATGACAGGAATCGGTCCACGTGGAAATACGTACGCATCACTTGCATTGACTCTCCTCACTTGTCTTCCCACGCCGTCCTTTCACCAGCTTTCTCCGGCCTTCCTTATCGAGAAAGAGCAAGTGTGTATGAGAAAACGGAATGAGCCGAATGCTCCGAATGGGGCATTGAAATTTCAAATGCCATTCAGGCAAAGTTGAGCTGGGTTTGTTGCTTCGAGTAAAATTGGTGAATAAATCAGGAAATGACGGCCAGAGCACCACAATTGGAATTGTTTACAATTTGTAACAGTCTTCTCAAGACAAATATAGTTAGGTGGGAAGTTGTACTAGCAGTTGTAGTTGGTTGGTGGGAGGAAATGTGGCACGGCGTCAAGCACACGCACAATAAATGGCTCTAGACTTATGGCTCTTTTCATTACCACGCAAACTGCAAAGGTTAGTTGATGTAAATTTAAGGTTGATGTGCCCCAAAGGCGTGATGAAATGGGAACAGTGTGTGCTTTCTCCCTTCCCTCTTTCTCTTCCTTCAACCACGTTAACGTTTTCATTCTCATCTCCTCCCGTCTGCTTTCTCTCTGTTCCTACCGCACTCCTTCCTTCACATCAAACTCTCTGGCATTCCTTTCAGGGAGCAACAGCCAGTTGAGAATTTACATGGAGAGCAGGAGCGGAAGATGCGAATGCATAATGTGATTATCAGGTCGCGAGCAATGCTCTGGGTCTTGGAGACGGAAAACAAACTGCGACGGCATCTCATAATTTAATCTTTCAAATACGCGTCGCCTTCCAAAGACAGCTGAAAAATTCAAATTCCTAATTAAGTGACACCGGGGAAGCACTGAGTGGGAATGCACATACGCTTCCTGCCCACAACTACTGCAATTCCCAATTAAATGTTGATCACATAATTTTTTCCCCGAGTCCAAAGACACGTGCGTCGTTTGACTGTTGATCTGAGCGTGGGAGGATGACAGCAAGGAATGAAATGGAAATGGAGCTGCGAGTTGTGTGTGTGTGGCTTAAGTCATGCCCATATACATTGCCATGGCCATTACACTGCATTGCTCAAACTCGCTACTGCTTCATCACACAGACAGCACGCTAAGTTGACTCAGGCCCTCCCCATGCCAAGCACTTGCATAGTTTTCTCAACGAGTGTTGGAGAAAGCGACAGAGTGAAAGTACGAGAGAGAGAGAGAGAGAGATAGAGGAAGGGAAAGGGAACGAGAAAAACTTTCCAAGTTATGGGTGTTTACCTACCGGGTTCAACAAAGTTTTCATCGAAAATGTACTTTTCATGCGTAATTTTGCTGCTTCACTGAGAAAATCCTTCGTTTTTACGACAATCACAATGATACTCACTCACTCGCTTGCTCACTCACTCACTCCTTATGCACCAAAAAAGTGGAGAGAAGAGCGGAAAGTAACGACATTCATAGATGGAGTGAAGTTCCAGCCTCTCTCGCATCCACAATGTCCATGTCTAACTGCGACCGTATTTATGTGTCAACATGCGTTTTTGACAGTTTCATATCACATCACTACTTTCACTCTCTTTCTTTTCTTCTTCTCTTTTCAAATCACAGATACTTCTTGCTTTCTCTCGTATATCAAGATTGGTGGTTGCGTGCATGTTTACATTTGCTCGCATTTCACCACGTAGCATACAGTTGCGACAGGGAATGTGCCTCAGACTCCATCCCAACTACAACTCTTACCCCATTTATTCTCCCCATTGTTTCCCGTCCAAATTACAACCGTTTTTATTTCCTTTTCAAAGCCTCTACAAACTTTCCTTCCATTTCACATACTTTCTCCAATGCATTCAGTTTTTAGTTCCTTTCTTTCAACAGACACCGTCACTGTCTTTCTGTCTCTATGTCTGTCTCCATTTCAGCTATCCATTCTGCAGCACAAGCTCTCCCATTCATACTTGATACATAGTTTTAATCATGTAACTTTCTCCCACGATCACATCTCACGGAGTCAAAAATCCCATGTTCTCATCTGTCTCTAGTGTGTAATTCATGATTTGGACATATGTACATGTTGTTTTATTCCAAAGCTAAAAGACAAAAGTGAGAAAGTAGTAAATAATGCTCGCAGCTCCCATAATAGCCGCTTTATAATTTGCCAGAGGCAATTTTGTCTCCGTTAGGAAAATTGGAGAGTGTGGAAAAGGAATGGGTAAAATGACTTTGTGGACTTGGGAAGGTGTAAGGACTAGAAGCTGCGTAGATAAAGAAAAGAAAGAAAGGAGAATATGGCAAGTGAAGGGATAAAGTCAAGTTAGGATGATATTGGGAAGGATGATGGTAGAAAGGAATTTGTTCTGTTTGTTGGAGGAAATGGGAATGAGTGAGTGGAGTGGCTGTGTGATAGGATCAAGTGTGACGAGGAATTTTGGGCTCATATCATCTGCGTCTCTGTGCACAAGTCCCGACCCCATCGCATCCGAGCGTCATGTCAGAGATACGAGGATCAAATGAGGTAAAAGTAGCAAAGTGGTTGGGGTTTTTCTTAGTGAGTGGGAAGCGAAGGTTGGGACGATTAAATGGTCGTCTTGTGGAGGAGGGTCTGGTGGGGTGGGGCTGGCGGTGGATGGGCGACAGATGATACGAGAGAGATGGAATGGCAAATGAACCACGCGAAAGAATCAAATGGAGATCAATCATGAAAATCGTGTTGAGTGCCACCACGTCGAATTCTCACAAATTGCCTCCCACCACAAGTAATGAGATCTTATTCCTATTCCACTTCATTCCTTTTATTGCATTCAATTCAAACCCCAGTCACCACCGCCAACGACACTCAACAAAGACCCACGAACAATCAAATATCACCAACGACACGATCCCGCTCCTCTTCCAAAGCTCAACCCCGACCCCATCAACAAATGCTTCGGTTTCACTCCTCCGCCCCTCATACTTGTGCATCCGCATTCCGTCGGACGCTTTCCCCATTTCTCCCAGTGTCTCGCAGTAGCGTCCGCATTCCTTTTTTCCTTTAATATCTGAAACCAAATTCATGAGCCCTGTGAAAAACTTAAAAAATGTGTCTCATCTAATGTAGATCATAACAATTATTGTGCCTTTTCCTGCAATTTTTTAAAAATGCGTCTCTCTCGGGAAAATTAAAAAAGCCTTTTAATACAGATTGTAAATCGTGCTGTGTATTTTTAAAATTTCTTTGTAGGCCTAGGCCAAGTTACGCTACTGATGTTTTTGCTGGGTGTTGGGATTGTGAGAGAAAGCGATAGTGCGGGAGTGTGTGTGGCAGCGGAATCCCGTCTCGCTTTCACTCCTTCTGTTTCCTGCCTTCCTTTTCCCACTTTCCCTCCACTCACACGCCCAAATGCACAGACACACAGACACTTTCTCATTTCAAACACTACATACTCTACTCACTCTCCACTTATGCGTTCTCACACTCACCAGCTGATTTCCAACTGATTTCCATCCCATCCCCAACTGCCACCAAATATCAATTCTCAGTAACCATGACACTTTCAAGAGCGAGCTTAAATACTACCTCTGTCTCCTCTCTCTCTCTCTCTCTTTAATCCATGTTTCCTCAACCTGGTTGGAAGAGAGGGGAAAGAGTGAAAGTTCCGTTATTCGCAACACCCACATGGCCATCATCCTGCGGAACTAGAGACGCTAAATTAAACCAGCATACACGGCTCACTGAGATGTAATCATCACGTTGGATTACTTGCTATTGTTTACAGTTGCATTCTGCATACTTGTCTGACGACTTAGTGAAAGTGCAAATGCAGAAATGCAGTGAAAGTGATGGCCATGACACAGAGGGATCTCGGTGCAGGTAGTTGGACATACTTGGAATCTTTAGACACGGAGCACTAACCAACCAGCATTCCCTCTGCGACTACCAGTTGAGAGCGTGAGCCCAGGCACTGATGCGTTTATCCCTCGTTCTTCGTCACGCAGCACCAGCCACGCATCTCTCTCCAGCTCCCTACTTACCTTCTCTCCTCGCTCCTTTCTCCATTTTGAATCGAGTTGGAGAAAGGGAAGAGATGAAATTGGAAACGGTGAATCCGTCTCTGGAAAGGAGTATGTATTTGGTGAACAAGACTCTTAGGATAGGATGCGGAGGATAGGCACTTGTGGGTTTATTTACTCAGCACAATGTGCCCTCCGTTCAAGCACTACGTGTGTGTACTCGTCATTTTTATTTTAGCCTCTTCCACGTCGAAGACCTAGACACGGGTTGAAAACAATGCTGGATAAAGATGCACGTAGGCATCCATCACGAGTGGAGTATCAGAGAAAATGCCATGACGAGATGTGTATGTGGATGTGGGTGTGTAGTTAGAAACGTAATTAGATATCCTTGGTATACATGTAGGTATTTACATGGAGTTCAAGTTGGAGTTGGCAGGGTGAAAGTAAAGAAAGAATTCCAAAGGATATTTGTAGTCAGGTCCCGATCCGTTCCTTGAACTTTACGTCCTTCCTCCCCAACTCACTTCTCCGCGCCGTTCTCTTCTCCTCCGCTGTCCTTTTCCTTTTTCTGCATCTACGTGCACTCGCACTCCGGTCTTATCTAAGCAACCAGATCCAACAAGGAGGAGAACAAGGAGAGCCAGACCCAGCATCCTGCCCGGCAACCTAATCCAACTAGTGAAAGTATTATTATTATATTTGCGACGACAGTTTTGTGACATCAATTGATTGTCATTCTGAACATCCGAATCAAATTCCGCATTAGTCTTCCCCTCCAATCCCACTCTCCCAGCACAATACTCTACTTTCCCCTAACTACCTTTAACGAAAGTAAATCCACCCGCAAGCATCTCAACCACGCACCTCCTCCCCTCCCACACGCGCCATCATCACAGTCCCAACCAACACAATCCCATAGACGACATAGCTGCAATTACTCCATTTAAGATTTTCAAACCGGATCGCTCGCATCTCCCACTACTTACTTTCTCCCTCGGCTTGCTTTCCCATCTCACTCTTCCTTCCTATGTAGGTCATCCCATTCTTCTCTTCAATCCAACTTTCTTCCCCTCCCATTCTTTTCCACCATGCATGTCCCCTGCACTTTAATCATGACTTATATAATTACTTCAAGCACGACTCACTGCATTCATCGCAGCAAATGACACATCCTGGGCCACATTCTCCAGCACTCTTTCCTATTCATCCTGCTCCATTAATTACCCCGCCCTCTAGCCTTCCTTTTATCTACCAGTTATTTTTTCCTATTTAAATGACTTACTCAGCGTCAACAGTCTTCATTATTTCCCGCCATAAATTTCCATTTCCTTTTCTCCATTCTGGAGAAAGGGAAATGGAAAATGCAGCTGGAAAATTCAATTAAGTGTGGTGAGGCTTATTAGCATTTTTATCGGTTGTTATTGTAGAGCAAAATTAGTAAGACTTGATTTACAACGGTGAAAGTGGGGGGGGGTGAAAGGGGAGGGGTGGTTGTGGTTGTGTTTGCATTGGTGAAGATTCGTAGGCAGGTGTTCAATCTGTGTCTGCTCGCTACACAAATACTTTGACTTTCCTCGTGTTGATTGAGACAAGCTGGTGTAAAAATGATAGGAAATGTAAATAAACACAATGCTGAGAGTGCAGGGAGAACTTCCGTGCGTACTCCTCCACGTTGTCACCCGCATGACGTTTATAATATTTCCGAAAATATTCCCCCAAATATCCGATTTCCCTCGAACAATTTCCTCAATTCATCGAGAAGGAAATGGAAATGCGAAATGTCCAACTCGATTTCCAGATTCCGCCTGCACCCACTACCTCCTTGGAGAGAGTAGAGTCGAAGTGGGATTTTTTTTTGTTGAGTGAGCAAATATCCTGATCCACATCCCCGAATGCAAATCCTATAGAAATGTACACAAATCTCTTTAAGTCATTTGAATGGAGGATTGGAGATTGAATAAAGGGAGGGAGTTGTTGATACAATCTCGAGTCATTTGAGTGAACAAGCGTTAAAATGGAGAGTGAAAGGGAAAGCCGGAGCACATGGAAACGTAATCCAATATCCTTACCTGTCGTCGTTCCCTCATTCCCATCATCCCCTGCCAACGATATGATCAGCACCTGCGATAATAACAGTCATAATATAAGCCCCGAGATTTTCCAAGGATTCGTGATTCGTGTGGTGGGGAGGTTGGGGCATGTCTGTGGAAATAAATTCCGCTCCCCACACAGTTGTTCAACGGGAGAAAGTTTGTTGTTGGGACATGGAGTGTCATGAGATGAGATGGGATGGGATGCCCACGGTGGTTGTGCTAGCAACATGGAAATCAAATAGCTTTTCCCTTTTCTCACTTACCATTTCATTTCAACGACTGTTTGTCCGTCTCCTTCCTATTCAATCTATCAGCGAACAACAGCAGTCTGTCGATACTTGGAAAGTGAAAGGCTATGGATGTGTGCTCGGGAATGTCAATAGAATACTTTTCTCTCGGGTGACATGGACACCCGCCGATGCATCGTGAATCTTCCTCCCGCTGAGTTCCCCATTCACTCCCAAACCAGATAGACTCATGCGTCTCGAGCGAGTAAAGCACTCCACACAGCATATTCATAGGACCAGGCAGGAAATGGTACAGGTACTGCAAACAACTTTCTCCAGCTCATAAATTTATGATGGACGACAAACTGAAAAATCAGTTGGATTTTAAAAGATTATATTTTAAAATTAGTCGCGGACTAGAGACAGCTTCCTCGACAGCTCGTCGGATTTATGAATATCAAGTGCGACGTTAATTGGAGCCGGGAGAATTTTCAGTCCTCTCCTGCTCCTTTCTACTCGCTTCCATCCTCGCCTACTTATTTATTTATTTTAGTCGCCGCGCCACGTCGTAAATTCAAATTAGAAGGAACGAGGTTTGAGGAACAACAAGTGATTGTTCGCCCGGATTGACGAGTGTTAATTGAAGGAAGGTGGTGGGAAGACGAGTTGAATGCCTCGGGGCTCTCCTTGGAATGGATTATGAATGGATGTGGAGATGAAAGCGGGAGAAAGGAAGGAGGGAGTGGAACGCCGACGCCATCAACAAGTACAACAACACACGCTCATAATAATTAATTAATACTCGGAATGCTGAGAATGGAGCGAGGAGAATGAAGAAGATGCGGAGGATGAGCAAGCTGGAATTATTCCGCTCTCCTTGTCCTGTCCTTGGAGAGTACAATTGAAAATTCATCAAAAAATACCTCGCACCTGCTCTTCGCCTTCCTTGCCTTGGGAGGATAAATATGAAAATGAGAGACGCCAGGTGGTTTCAAAGCACCAAACAAAATAATGATGAGGAGCACAATAGAAACTAATCTATCTCTTAAAGCACCAACGCAACGAACAAAAGCTCAACAGCACGGCTTCAACTACATAATTATCATTACTAATTTTACATTTAAAAATTTAACACAAAGTCTCTATTCAAGAGGCACACGTACACATTTTCCAAATTTTATCTACTCTCCACTTTCTCCAGGAACAAATAGAAGGAAGGTGTAGACACAGACTAAGGGGAAAGGAGAGGCGACTAACTATGCCAACTTTTCCCTTCCTTCGCTTCGTTCCCATTCCATTCTGACTAAGGCAGGAAATGCTAGGGAAAGTTTCTCTTGTGTTGTTTGCTCTGGAATGTCTGAATTCGTAGTCGAGGGAAATTTTAAATGTATACTTTCGTCACAAGTCCTCTGGCATTGTTCTCATTTCGATCAAGAATCCCGTGACAGCTGATGAATAGCGAATGGAAAGACTGTCTTTCATTTCAACTTGAGTTTTGTGGTCCAGCAAAGTCTTCCATTTGAAATGTTGCCACGAAACTCTCGCTACTCAATAAATGAGGACACGGAACGAGCACAATAACAATGGCTGGCCAATGCCCATCACTCCCTATTTTCCCAACTGTCTACCTGTACGTGTAGAGTTTGGTAGATCCGATAAAGTTTTCATGGTGGATGCGAGAGGAGCATGGGCGTTGTTGTTTAATTATTGAGTGTCAGCTGATATTTGAATGTCAGGAGAGAGAGGATGGGATGGGAGAGTGGATAGGAAGAGTCGGAAAGGAAGGGAAAAGACTTGAGACATTTTAGCTTGGGCTTGACAATTTTTATTTGTCTCTACATACTTTGAGTCGTGACAACGATCGTGAGTTAACGTACTCTGAACAGAGACGAACACATCTTGACTCTGTCTATGGAGACGCTCGACGACGCAAGCAAAGAGAAGGCATTAATTTTAGATGGAAAGTCTAATCCCTTAGAGAGCAGAAAAAAAAGCAGGAGCAGTACATAGTCCTCGTAACATTTCAAGTATGGTCCTCATCTAACAAACTTGAGCCACGGAGAATTCTAGAGAAAGGAGAGGGAACGAGTGAGAGAAAGTGAGAGAAAGCAGAGGAGAGAAAAGGTCCACTGGAACGGAATGAAGGATGGGGAGAGACAGGAGCGAAAGGGAAGTGACTTTCTTTCTCACCATTTTCACTTTCCTCATTTTCCAAGTCACACCAAAACCAACTTGAAAAATAAAGCAAGAGAATTGCCAATTGAATCCGCCATTGCATGCCACGCCACATCATGACACGACACACAAAACCAAACCAAGTTTCTCGTCAGCTCTCTGCTTCATCTCTTCTCTTCTCGTCTCCCCGCCGCAACTATTAATTTCACTCCTTCAAAGTTCGACACGATGTGATAGTGCATCCCTTCCCCTTCCATTCCTACAGTTTATCACACTCATTCATCGTTTTAATCCTCGATAGAGATTTTTTCATTTTCTAAAAAAAAAACAGCAAAAAATAAAAGTAGATTTTCATGTAGAATCTTCAAATCTTGTAATTTCCTAGCGTTCTCTTTCTCTACTATAAGCCTAGTTGTTGGAAAGCAATAAGCCGATTTGTTCGCCCACGAGAAGCAAAAGGGAAATGAAGGTGTGGATAAAGCAAAGGCATCACAAGTATCACAAGCAAAGGCGAAATCAACTGAAGGAAGCTGCGTAGACAGGAAAGAAGGTTCACTTGATATTTAGCTGAGGATAGAGAGAGAGAGAGAGAGAGAGAGCAAGGATGTGTATGTAGAAATGTAAATAGATGCAAGGTACAGATTGGGATTGGAGAGAGTCTATTCTTACGTGTACGTCGACTACGTGAATACGTGATCTGAATAATAATCGCAATCGCAATTCTCCAAGCACAGATACACCCGGAATGTGTAGCATTGTCCAAGAACAGATTTGGGCAAAGCAAAAGTGAAAGTGGGTGAAAGTAAAAGTAGAAACTAGCTGTGTGTGGGTGTCTGAGTTTGAAACAACTGGGCTGGGATTATATACAGTCAGACCTGCCTATACCTAGCCGCTATAATAGTCATAATTGTGATTTTTAATTGAGCTCAACGATTGTCAGTCTAAAATCTAATCTCACTGCACTACTCGGAATCGCACAAATCGGAGCTTACAAATCATACTCCTGCTGGTCTCTCTCTACGAGTATCTTTGGTTTTCTTTTTCCTGCTCCATCAACCGTCCAATCTCGACAATCTCTAATCCACCAACAATGCAGTCGTGTAAGGCACGCAAGTAGTGGAAGAAACTGGAGCTCATAATGGACAAGTTGAAGGCGTACGCTGTTAACTCAACTTCCCCGCTCATCCCATCAAGATAATACAAGAGCAGTTGAAAACAATAGAAAATAGGGATTTATTGCTCTCGATGGAAGGACAGAAGGAGATGCGGTGGATATGAAGGCTCATGAGAGGCCAGTGGAGAAAGCAAAGCATCGTAGTTGCTTCGTAGTCGACCTTGTTCTTGGTCGTTGCGGTTTTGGCGAGAAGGGAAGAGGGAAGAGGAGTGAAGAGAGCGCGTGAGAGGCAGGAGAGGACGGGAGGCGGTTGGTGTTTGTGTATTTGCTGGGCTGGTCTGAAAAGGAAAGATTCATAATCATCATAGATTACTTTGGCTGAATAAAGGAGTAGGAAAGTTTACATTACATCTCTGAGGCAGGTTCTTAATGTGGAAAATAAATTTAAACTCTGTCCAGGGGGTTCTTTTTACCCAAACTAAAGCTACTAAGTCAAAGTAGACTCGTAACACGTCCCACAACCACGTCTTCCTCCGAGTCCATCCAACATCCAACCAGTCCCACACACAACCAGACGCCAAACTATCCTCACAAACAAAGTCGACATGGAGCAACTTTGTGCTTTGGTTATTTCGTCCGTTCCATTCCTTCCTGCCCCACTAAGCTACTCGTCCACTGGCTTCACCTCCCCTTCCACTTTCACTCAACAAAGACCGACCAAGTCCAAGTCCAAGTCCAAGTCCAAGTTACTTCAAGTCTTACTTTCCTCCAATTAATTATCCCCCTCGAACATCCTCCCTGCGAGTGAGTCTACATAGACACAGGGGTTGCTCACTGCTGGACACTCTCGCATTCATATCACACGCATTTGCCCATCGCCTATCTGGAGATGTGAGTGGAATCCTTTGTGAGCTCATTCACAATTTCTCCCTCCACTGGAGATGGAAATCTTGGAAGAGGAGACAGCCAAGATGAGAAAGCGAGACAAGACTTTCCTTTGCTCCCCATTCTAATAATTACACCCACACCACCGCTGTCTTCTCCCATCATATGACTTGCGACTTACGATTGCACTCCAGCATCACAATCCATACCCTCCCGACAACTTCCATTCAATTAATTTAATGGAATTAAATTAATCCCACAAACATTCCTATTCAAACCGATTAGGCTACTCCGCTGGGTTTTTACCCGACGACAGCAGTCACAGCAGCCCAACCAATCCGATTCCAACCTACAAACCATCCCGAATCCAAAAGAGTCTTCTACTCGAAGACAAGGGAGGGGAAGTTTGAAGGGAAAAATTAATATCCTGGTAGGAAGGTGGGAGATTTTTCTAGAAAGAGGCAAAAAGAGTGGGTTGTTGTATGGTGTAGTGCGTGAGGAAGGTGCGGTGCGGTGGTTTGTGTGGGGAGGAAGATGGGAAGGAGACACACATGTGAATCCCTTTGGAGGTTTTTTCCCCGGCTTTTCGGAAGCTGAGTCGAGTGCGTATCCGTGATTTATGATGAGCTTATCTTGGAAACATTTTGTTCATGGAAATAGAATTAAATGTGAAAATGTTTCTTGCTTCAACCCACTCCACTCTACTTATTCAATAAGTAAGTCTAATTTTATGGAGATTACTCAAATGTCTCCTTGCGTCCAACCAGCCACGAGAGTCACACAACTTAAGTCATCCTGCTAACTCCAACACTCCCAACCACCGCACAAGCAGTCGAGTCAATTGAGGAGGAGACGAGAGAGAGAGAGAGAGAGAGAGAGAGAAGCCATCACTTCCACTCCACATACCCCAGCCGTACTTCCCCACTTAGATTTATTATATTTACATACCACTCTAGGCCACTCTTGCGACCCACACTGACTCAAGCTCGTCTGCCAACTATTAACTATTCAAGTGACAACAATTTGTTCGCAACAACAAAGTCCTCTTCACTAACTCCTCGTTGAGTGACTGCATCTGAATTCGCATGTCCCTCCGTGCCTCCCAACTTTTAATTATTACAGTCATTTCGCCCACACTCCACTCCATGAGTTCACCGCTGCCTCCCAACCTTCAACTTGCCTCCACCTCATCAATCTATTTTAAATAATCACCGCCTTCGGCCTCATGAGCCGAGCGATGACTGGGACCAATCGCGAAAGATGAACATGGGATGGGCAATTAATTAATTAAGCTTAGTAGGATTGGGTGTAAAAGAAACGCTTTGAATAATTCAGGGGACTCGGGCAAGTCATAATCATCAGCAAATACAGCCATGTTGACAGTTCCACTTGCCCCCGATCCCAATTCCGGTTCTAGGTCATAAGAGTGCGGTGAGAAGAGTACTCGTCAGAAGAGTGCGGCCACAGGAGTGCGGTCAAGAGAGTGCGGAGCCACTAGAGTGCCGAGTCACAAGAGTGTAAGGCATGCGGAAAGCGAAGTTCCAAGAGTTTAATGATGAAGAGTGTAGGTGTAAGCTTTCACAAATTGCTTTTAAAAGTTACCGATGACCTTTTAACGTTAGTGTAGA